>JAYJMF010033877.1:0-21615 GCA_036873715.1 Salvia sclarea
CGGGATGGTGGTGTATTCGATGAGATGTTCTATCTTAGCAGAGGAAGTTCTTGGTAAGGATAAGGCTGAAGATTGGCTGAGGATGTGGTGTGAAAGGGTATTGTTGGATTCCATGGCTATTTGGGCTCCTTCCCCGCTCACCACTCTCACCAACATCTTATATTCTTATATTCTACCCGGGCCAGGATGCAGCGCATCACTGGCTCTGATACCAGAGCGATCGGGAGCCCCAGGTGAGACAATAGAATCTTTCAGACATTCTTTTGAAATGCCAGTCTAGATCCTTTTTGGAGTAGCAAACCAGGTTAGAAGCTCCCATAGCAGGGCAGCAGCTATCCAGCCGAATCTCTCAACTCGATATAATTGATTCATTTTGATGAGTTCGGAGGCCTAATGTTGAACCATGCATGAGTTTATTGGTTTTTATTATTTGAGTTGAAATATGACATTCTTTCAATAGTGTTTTATAAAAAATAACGGAAAAAGCTATCTGGACCACACTATATATTATAAGTACAAAAGATATAATTAAATTGTATTGGGTGAGAATTAGGTGGTATTGGGTAAAAACTAAAAAGAACTTATGAGACCAAGTTTAATGTATATTTTTGTAAGACAGCAAACTTTTATGCATGATAGCTAGGTACGTACTATCATTTTATAAATTATTCGATTGAGTAGCATTATTTATTACAACTAGAGATGAGAGATGGATCGACAAGAGAAAAGGATGAAAATTAATGCTGAAAATGTGTTAAAAATTTGAAAGATGAAAGATTGTGCAAAAATTGTTAAAGATGTTCTATAGAAAAGAATAAAAGATCACGTACTATATGGAACAAGCCATGTAGAACAAGAATAGTCAAATTTTGTTTGGTTTTAGTTTTGAAAAATCTTTCGGAAAAGACGTATATTTTGAAGTACACATTGTTTTTGTTAAAACAGTTTATTTTTTCTTCTTATAATCCTTTCATAATTTTATCAAATTTAAGTAGCATCACAGGTAAAATTGAACCTGACTCTATTATATATCATCGGCGGCTCCACTGCAGAAGCATTAATTTAAAGTCTCTTATCCAAAATCATATGAAATTAAATGCAAAGATTATGATGTTGGGACCAAGAAGCTTCTATACAAAAATATAAAATTATATGAAAGAGTTACCAACAATTTTATAATTCAATTATTCTTTTGGTAACCACATAACAGATCACACATTGTATGAAGACAAGGTAACACGGCAAATCTTATATATTAATTTGTGACATCTTAATCAAGGAGTGATATTTAATTACGTAAAACACGTGTGACTGAGCCACTTATTAAATCAATTTTCAAAGGAAATGGCCTCGTCCACAAAAATCATACATGTAAATTAAAAGTAGAAATTAGGGAAAAATGACAGCTATATAATAGGTGTTACAATTGCTAAAAATGGAGCCACGCCAGACCTATTTATTTTGAATTGCCGATTTTGTCCTCACATTTCTGTCTTCTTATTTCCAAACGAGGCAGACCGGCAGGTCATAATCCTTAATTAGTTTCCAAATTTTATTACCTTTGAATTTTGATATATATGAAAAATGCGTTGTATTTTCTATTTGAAACATTTATTCATCATTGTATTCTTTTAATGTTTTATACTCCAACTATCAATAGAGAACTTGTCCAATTCTTTGTCTCTCGCTAAGTACTACTATTAACAATTATTACAAAATCAAGTATTTTGATTTAGAAAACACGACTTTTTTTAATAATAATTATATGATTGATGAGGAAATAGAAATAGTAGTATTTATTTAGTTATTTCAACGTTTCGGTCCGATAAACAAGTCCAAAAATTTTAGGCATGTGGTCGAAAATTATAGTTCAAGAAAAAATAAAAATAAGAGCTCAATTTATTCAACAAAAAAAATAGCACGAGCTGTGCGATAGAATTGGCACGATTGACATCCTTAATTTTGTGGGTGTTGTCTTGCTCAATAAAAGCGGAACGAGTTGGTTCGAAAATATAGTTGGGTCTATTTACGAGTATAGCCTTATAGGCCCTAAATTTGAGCGATTTAGTCAAACGCCACTGCCACTGAGCACGGCTTATTTCCCACTCATTTTAAAACACACCAGAATGCGCATATTATACTGCAATTATATGTCGTCTTCCCTCTCCTTCTCTCTCTCTAGATCAGATTAGAAGGTGCTTTGCTCCACAATCTCGCTTAATCATCGGCTGTAACGTAAGTTCATTCATCTTCGCAGACGTATTTGAACAGCATTGCTGGAAACGCATGCCGTTTCTGTGCTGCTGCGAATTTTAATTGCTATTTATGGCGCTGAAGTGCATCTAGATGGACCTTTTTTGTCTTGCTTTTGATTGTCTTTGGTGCTCTTTTTCCGTACAAAGTTGTTGAAATTAATGTAGAATTAGAATTAGTACGTTTGAGAAAATGGTTAGCCAACCTACCTAGATGATTTGAATTTTCCAATTCAATATCCTGGCTTCTGAATTTGCTGATCTCTTTCTGATTAACAGCGCCTAATATACTGTATGTTAGTGTTTTTGGTGCTATTTAAACCTCCAGCCTGATTTTATTTAATTTTCTTCTCCACAGGCCTAAATGATAGTATAAAGAAGGCATATAGAATCAGATAGTGAAGAGGATAAAGAGGAGAAAGTTATAATGTGGAAGTTGAAATTTGCTGATGGATCAAGCCCGTGGCTGCGCTCTGTAAATGGACATGTGGGCCGGCAAACCTGGGAGTTTGATCCCAGTCTTGGGTCCCCTGAAGAGTTGGCTGAGATTGAGAAGCTCCGAGAGCAATTTCGCAATCATCGCTTTGAAAAGCGTCATTCTGCAGATCTTCTCATGAGACATCAAGTCAGTGAGACAGATATTTATTTTCATTCATGTACTTTCATAGTTTGCTGTTTTGTGCCATTTTTTGATAACCTCATAACCCCTAGCTTGTTTTCAACATTCCTGAATTTTTTGTCAAATGAGTCTAGTTACCTTATTGCTTGTGTTGTTCGTGTGAGGTTTTGGTTATTTCACCTTCATAACGTCAAACATCTTAATTTGTGAGAATGCAATGAAACTAAGAGGGTACTCAGTATGGTAGCTGCTACTACTGGTCTGTGAATCTGTCAGTTACAAAAGATGGTCGACTTATGAATGTAAATTTATTCTCGACATCTTCATGATACTGACCATGAGACTAACTTTTTCAGTTTCATTTAATCTTAAATGCTAGTTATCGAAGGAGAACCCTGTTGCCAATTATTTACCCCAAGTCAAAGTGAAGGATGTAGAAGATATTACAGAAGAAAAAGTAGCCAATACATTGAGGAGGGCCATCAGTTTCCATTCAACTCTGCAGGCTCATGATGGTCATTGGCCAGGAGACTATGGAGGTCCAATGTTTTTATTGCCTGGCCTGGTAAGCACAGACTGTTGTCCACCATGCTTTCTTGGGTTTAATTAGAGCAAATTTTTCACAAGGAAGACAAATTTGGAGACAACTTATATCCGTCTTATTTTGTTCTGCAAGTTGATCCATAGTTTAATGACTTACTTATAGCCAAGTAACTGAAAGAAAGTTAATAATTACTTTGCTGTTATATGCTTCTCTCCTTGATTTATGTGAATCTTGGTTGGATCTAAATTTATAAAAAGTGTTTTCCATGTGCTTACACAAATGAGCTCCATGAGTTTGACTTTTAGTTGATCAGCTCGGATTCATGCCTCTAGTGTATGAGATGATGTGTATTACAGGCTTAATATCATTTTTCTTGAAATTTTTAATTTGTGAGTTGGTGAGCAATTTTCATCCTGGACGGAAGTAAGTTTGGGGCTTTGGTAAATTGTCTTGCCATTACGTTGTTTTCAAACCTTCCCGGTCCTCATATTTTTATATATTTCCACCCTTTTGGAGCAGGTTATTACACTATCAATCACTGGGGCTATAAATGCAATATTGTCAAAAGAGCATAAACGTGAGATTTGCCGTTATCTCTACAACCATCAGGTGAAGACTTCATTGAGCATGTATATTTTCCATGACTTGCTTCTAGGGTGTCTCAAAAACTATTCATTAACGAGTGTTTTCTGCTAATATGCATTTTAACAGAACAGAGATGGTGGATGGGGTCTGCACATTGAGGGGCCAAGCACTATGTTTGGTTCTGTTTTGACCTATGTCACTTTGAGGTTGCTTGGTGAAGGAGCAAATGAAGGAGATGGATCAATGGAGAAAGGCCGAGATTGGATTTTGAATCATGGTGGGGCCACTGCAATAACATCTTGGGGAAAGATGTGGCTCTCGGTTCAGACTCATCCCTTACATTGTTCATGTGATTTACTGCCAGAGCATCATAGCCAGTGGCTAACTTGATTTTGTGTTCTTGTTCCTTTGTGGATTAGGTACTTGGGGTCTTTGAATGGTCCGGAAACAATCCTTTGCCTCCTGAGATATGGCTTCTTCCCTACATTCTTCCATTCCATCCAGGTAAACTTTACTATGTTGAAACCATTGCCCTTCTTTTTTTCCCCTGATAGTTTTTGTTATTGTTGGTACAACCTTCATTTAAAAGAAACAGAAATATACTTCAGTGATCAATAATGCCTGCTTTCTGCATCATGCCTTTACCTCCATCTCGGTGACTCTCAAATGGGTCAAAAGCATATTATTGAACTTTTTACCCATTGTTCGGTAGGATGACTGTTGATCTTAACTTTGGATCCATTTTTACCCCATAGCTGCAAAATAAATCAAGAAGTCACCATGAGCCTATCAAGTCCTGGATATTATTGCACATGTACATACATTTAATTAAGAGTAACTAGATCAATTTGCAAGTAAAGAACAAGTAGAAGCATGAGAAATTACACATCAATCTTCTGAAAGTAGAGATGATATGAAGTCTACATCCCCAAAAGTTGGGAGTAGTTAGATATTATCTAAAATGTATACGGCTTTCTTCTTTATGCATTACTTGCAATATTGGGGCAGACAGAGATAATCTGCAAATATTTTGAGCATTTTTTATTGGTGTTTTACTATTTTATGCCCATTAAATCCATCCATATAATAAAAGTTGTGAGATATTTTTCTCAAGATATGTTTTCCGGATATGCATAAATTGTTTCATTGTCATTCTAAAGTTAAATACTGTATGACAACTGAAATCATTCTGAAAATAGTTTGTTTGGTTAGATGGGAAGTCCTTTGTTTTGATGTGTTCGGCATATTATTTTGTATAAGAAACACAACATTCTTCCACCTATTATGCAGGAAGGATGTGGTGCCATTGTCGAATGGTTTATCTCCCTATGTCCTATCTGTATGGTAAAAGATTTGTTGGCCCGATCACACCTACAGTTCTTTCTCTGAGGAAGGAGCTTTTTACTGTTCCATATCATGAAATAGACTGGGATAGAGCTCGCAATGAATGTGCGAAGGTCAGTAAAGGCCATTCCTTCAAATTGGTGTGGTAGTTTGTAACCACAATCATAGTAAAGTTTTCGAAGAACTTATAGGTGGCAAAGTAGCATCTGATCTCTGTTTGCACAGAGAGTTTTCTTTCTTGTAATTTGTAGACATAACCCCATTGCCTGTCATTGCCGCAGGAGGATCTATACTATCCACACCCTCTTGTACAGGATGTACTTTGGGCAACTCTTCACAAAGCCGTCGAACCTGTTTTATTACGTTGGCCAGGGAAGAAGTTGAGAGAAAAATCTTTGCGGACTGTTATGGAGCACATACATTATGAGGATGAAAACACGCGCTATATATGCATAGGTCCTGTAAATAAGGTATATCAGAAAATGTTATCACAGTTCTTTAGAAGCTGAAGTTGTGAAAATTTAAAAACATCATATCTGAAAAAGAAATGGTTCAAGCAAAAAGATCACCGATATCTGATTGGGCCAGGTAGTTTGTATTTTGTTGTTACCTGAAGGGTGGGTGTTCTACCTGTATACATGTCAGGCTGGCATTTAGTCTACTTCCATTTCTCATAATGAAGGACATCATCTATATAAACTATTGATATAAGTCCTCGTATTGAAATTTGGTTGTTTTGATTTCATTGGTTTCACCTAATGACCGCAGCACGAAATATTGCAACTGCTAAAATATCTCACCGACTTCCTCTCATGTCTTCTTCAAAATGAAATCTCAGGTGCTAAATATGCTTTGCTGTTGGGTGGAAGATCAAAATTCAGAAGCTTTCAAGTTACATCTTCCAAGAATCCATGATTATCTATGGGTTGCCGAAGATGGCATGAAAATGCAGGTTGAGTTCTATGGAAAATGTTTATTATAATGGTTTACTTTTCTGCTATTTCTACTAGAAATCTTTTGTAAAGCAGAACATGTGATAGGCCCAGGTGACTTGCATGATTTACGAACCCTCTACTGCCATCCTTGTTCAAACATGCTTAAGTTGATAGATTTGATATATGGAGTATGCTTGTGTTTCATCGAGTCTATAAGTCAACCTTAAGTTATTTTTCACACTTTTCCTGTGGATTATCTTCTGTTGAGTTATTGCAGGCATAATATCGTATTAAATTTCAGGGGTACAATGGAAGTCAGTTATGGGATACTTCCTTTGCAGTCCAGGCAATTATTTCAACAAAGCTGGTTGAAGAATTTGGCCCAACTTTAAAAAAAGCACATACATATATAAAGCAGTCCCAGGTACACCATGAACTTTCTTTTATCCCATTTGCTTATGTTTCATCATCCATGGAAATAATCTCATGATCTTCTAATCCTTCATTTGAAGGTGTCAGACGATTGCCAAGGCAATCTTGATTATTGGTATCGACACATTTCAAAAGGTGCCTGGCCATTTTCAACTGCAGACCATGGTTGGCCGATTTCAGATTGCACTGCTGAGGGACTGAAAGTGAGATGTTTAATCTAAAGAGCTTTTTAATTCATCTAATATCTTCTTGTTTTTTCTTTTTCCCCAATCTTTGTAGTATTAACAATTTCCTGGTAATTCGTGCCTGTTGATCCAGGCAGCTTTGTCACTATCCAAGCTACCTGCAGAAGCTGTTGGAGGACCGGTTGACGCACAGAGGTTATTTGATGCCGTGAATGTTATTTTTTCACTACAGGTACTTTTCTGCTCTAAAGTGGTGGGAAAATTGAATTTGTGAACATTTTACTAAGTTGAGGCAAATGTTCCTGGCAAATTTTGCAGAATGCAGATGGAGGATTTGCAACATATGAATTGACAAGATCCTATAGTTGGTTGGAGGTAGGTTATTTCCATGTATAAAAGTTTCCAACTAGAATCTAGTTGTTATCTCTTGTGCCATATTTTCTGCAATTCTCCAAGAACAGTGAATAGTTTGTGCGCCTGACTATAATGTCCATATGCTGGTTTGTTTTAGCAGTAAAATTGACTGATGATGTAACTTAATTTTAGGTGCTTGCTGCTAAAAAGTGATTCGGTCAATGATTATTAAGCATCTGGACTTTTTTTTGCTTGCACGTTGAATATCTATTTGCTATGCTGTTTCTCTATATATGCTCATAGAACTTATATAGTGATTTTAAGTTAGGCATTGCTATCCTACTATTTTATGCATGATTTAATTACCCACTCCTCATATTGCATGCTTATTTTGGTTATTGTGGTCTAGCATCAATTTGGTTCAAATTCGTTGTGCATTACAAATTGTTTCAAACTCAATGAATAACCATTCTTATGATTCTGTATGTTTTCTTTTACAGCTAATCAATCCTGCTGAGACTTTTGGTGACATTGTCATTGATTACCCGTAAGATACCTCTGCTTCTGCAATTTCTGTTAGATAACATCTTTGAATGCTACTTTCTCTCTGCAGTCCCAAGTCATTAAAAAAGCATCCAAGCTATTTTTCTGAGTTGAACATCTTATTGCTTTGTAAGACATAAGAATTTTGTGAAATTTGTGGTGGTGGTGGTGGTGGGGGTGGGGGGGCTAAACATGACAGATTTTGGCATCGGTAGCTCCCATCACCTGCTGCTATGAGTTCACCCAAAAAAGTTGATAAATGACATTACTTGTCAATTGTCACAAACCTTTTAATTAATTTGTTCACTGACTTTGTAGCTATGTTGAATGCACCTCGGCTGCTATCCAAGCATTAACAGCATTTAAGGAATTATATCCTGAGCATCGAACAGAAGAAGTGGCACGTTGTATTGAGAAAAGTGCCAAGTTCATTGAGAAGATTCAGGAAGCAGATGGGTCCTGGTCAGTTTCCCTTTTTTGTTTTTTTCCTTCTTCCTACAACTGCTGGACCAGTTTGATTTGTAAGTCATAACATATGCAGCTGATATATATATTCTGAACTGGATTTTTTATCAGCTTTCTTATTCCTGAATCCTGAGTATGGAATGGCTTCGATATCTACTTTATGTAGTATCAACTATCAATTATGACTGGAATTTTTGCAGGTATGGTTCTTGGGCTGTTTGCTACACTTACGGAACATGGTTTGGGATAAAGGGCCTGGTAGCAGCTGGCAGAAACTTCAGTAATAGCTCTACTCTTCGCAAAGCTTGTGAATTTCTGCTGTCTAAACAGCTTCCTTGTGGTGGTTGGGGAGAAAGTTATCTTTCCTGTCAAAACAAGGTTGAGAATTTATAAGTTTATCTTTTGTTTGTCATGTTATATGGTGATGTTTGAATTTGTTGGTATATAAAAATGTATCTTTCTTGTAAATGTCATGATTAACTGAGTAGCTGTTGTGAGGAAGTATGTTATAGAACAATGACATTACATTGATAATGCTTCATCTCTTCAGGTGTATTCGAACCTTGAAGGCAACAGGTCTCATGTGGTCAATACCGGTTGGGCTCTGCTGTCTCTCATTGATGCTGGACAGGTAACAATATCGTTGCTTGAGTTACCTATGTATTGAAATTTTTTTATTTGTTTTTTCTGCTGTTCTGATTTCTCTCCCAAAAGGCAAAATGTACCATGTCCTTTATCTGGTGTTATATATGTAAGTAGCAGCTTAGGAGAATGATGCACTTTCCAGAACATCTGTAAATGTGTAAGTGTTTTTAGTTATGCGTGTCGTTAAATCTAGAGCTACGTTTTCCTTGTTCTTTTGTGTATTGCAGGCCGAGAGGGACCCCTTGCCATTGCACCGTGCAGCAAAAGTCCTCATAAATTCTCAATGTGAAAATGGAGATTTCCCACAACAGGTAATGAGTTCACAGCAAATAATCTGTCTATAGTGAGAAATAGTCGAGAACAATAGAAATGTATTAAATTCACTACCTAAACTTTCAGGAGATCATGGGGGTTTTCAACCGGAACTGTATGATCACATATGCTGCATACAGGAATATATTCCCCATCTGGGCATTAGGAGAGTATCGATCTCGTGTTCTGCTCAACTAATGGATTTGCTGCAGCCGAATCCCCACAAGTGTTCCGGCTTTTATTAGCTTTGTATCATATCCGGCTTGGATCCATAATGCCGTGCCTTAGTTGATTTTTCTACTAAGGCTTGGTTGAAGTAGCCGGGTCAATTTCGTCTATGCTTTTCATCGTCAACCCACTGAAAACTGTTTTTTCTTTGGTATCATTCTCCATCTCTGTTTGAATCTCCCAGGTTAATGATTAAATTATGGTTTTTGTATTTTTTGCTCTATCTTTCGAACCAGGAGATATAAGTGATGAGGAAATAGCCCTTCTTTATACTGAAAAAGGAAGATGAAATTTTCGGAAAATCTATTGGTAAATAAAAAAAAGGATATTCTTAAACTTCCAAAATCGAGAGGAGAAAAAGGAGATTATTACACGTATATAGTTCTTACTTCTGAAATTTACTGTTTTAAAAAATCGTTGAGTGCTTCTCTCAGTAAAGCTTCAATATATTTTAACCAAATAGTTGATCTTAAAAAAGTAATTGTTTCTCAAAGTCTAAAGTAATTTTAGTTTTGGTGTCCCTAGGGCCAGGGGATTATTACTGAACCTCTGTTTAACTTGGCTACTGTGTGACAAAAGTATCATACAAATATCCATTTAATGATTAAAGGAAGTCCTATGCCTCTTAAATTGTTTATTTACGTGCTTGCATTTCTTCAACTACATTTTTAAAATCTGCACATTGGTCAGTTGTTCTTGAAATTTAGTTCACGGTTAAGGTGAGCTAATTAATTTTATAAATAAATTAACTTAAATGTTCGTAAATAAACATTGAATGGTATAAGAGAAGACATAACTAGCAATTAATTTATACTAATATAATTGATGTGTACTTTTCAAGACTAAATTTATTCCAATGGGACTCCATCTTCTTTTCAAAATAACATAAGTAATTTTGTTAACATATCCGACTACCTTTTATATGCTTTCTGGTTGGAAGCAATTATTGAAATAATCATTTTAAGATAGTAAAAATAAAAAATATGCTAAGTCGTGAGATGGTGAAATAATACTTTATTTTATGACTAAGCACATGCCTAGTCGTGAAATGAACACTTCATTTACTTGACAATTTGTGAAATGGTGCAATTTCGTGAAATGATGAACTATTTTTTTATCTTTTTATATTAACAAGCGAATTTCGATTTTTATTATCTTAAAATGACTATTAAATAATTGCCTCATGAAATAATGCACCGATCTTTTCATCAATTAAAGTTGAGCAATGAGCATTATTGAAATAGTATTGACATATATATCGCATCAAAAGAAATAATAATGGTAGATTTGGATGGAAGACATCGGGGCTGCATTCATAGAATCATAGGTATAGGTTTCCCTCCACCCCAAAAAAGAATACGATATTACTGTTAAAGAATGAATAAAATAGGGTAATCATAGGATTTGAGATGTTAATGACCTCAATCTTAACTTTATTTACTAGTATTTGATTTTGAGAAAAAAAGAGAGATTATTGTTAACGAGTTTTTCCATACTCTATATTTTGGGAAGTGTGTTACAAAAATTAAATATGTGCTTGACGTGCATATCAATACTAGTGCGAGTTCTTAGTAGTAGTAGTTTTTGTGCTCTTTTACCAATGATTAGAAAATGTAAATGGTAGATGTAAATTGCATGAGTGCAATAATATCATTTTCCAACATTTAAAGCACACAGTTGAAAGTCAAAATCTCATATCAGAAAAAGACAAGCATGAAAACCGTGGACTCCCAAACAAACTCGTGAAATATCAATCGTGGCCAGGAATTTTGAATTTGAAATTTAATAATTAGTGAATTAATTACTGAATGTTGACGAATTTGGACTTATCTCGATTTTTTGGACATACTTTAAAAATAAATTATCGTAATTATAACAATTTTATTTTTATTTTGTAACAAAGTAGACTTTCCGTAACCGAAAAAATGACATGACTCGATTATTTTTTCACCTACTCACATATATCACTTATGGAGTAAATTTATATAAGAATTCACATTGTCAAAATATACATAGCATGCCTAATTTTCTACAGATAACAAAATAATGTAATTATTGCAACACATGTTTGTATGGAAAATGAAAATCTGGTCGAATTATAGTAAGGCAGAATCCAAGTTTTGGTTTTTAAAAGCACGAGAGCTGAAGAGAAGCAAAGGCCCCACGTACTCGCACTCCTTCAATTTCGAAAACCGAAACCCAAGCGCCAAAACTCAAAAATTCCACACACAGTCACGCACTGGGCCTCTTCTGATGCGTACGGACTGGTGAGATAATCTCGAACTCCGCTTTTCTCGCATCCTTCACGAGACTCGTTTATATTTCGAATTTCATTGTTTTCTCTTTTGAATTTGAATTTAAAGTAGCTGCATTGGCAGAACGGCAGTATTATAGTGGCTAATTCTATGAGTTAACTAGTCTGCTTTAGCTGCTTCAATCTCGATGCAACGCTTTTTGTCGATGCTGTGTTGTATCACATTATTATTCTCTACTCAAGGATGGAGATAGGGATGAAATTAGTTGGCGTCTTTTTTATCCAGTGAAACTGTTGGCGGTATGTTCGTTTGTGTGTGTGCGTCATCTGTTGCTGATTATTTGGTTGGTAAAGTATTTTTCTCATCTGTTTTTGAGATTCTGAAAGTGGTGTTATTTTCCAGTTGGAGTTTCTCTTTCTCCTTTTCACTTTTGTTCTTAAATTTCCGCGTGAGTGAATCTATCAGTTGATTTTCTTCTTTCTCCATATAGGTTTTATGCACCAATTATTAAATTTTGATGTATAATGGAAATCCTGTTTGAATTTGAAGGGGTAATCGCGGAAAGCCAGTTGCATAGAGTTCACCACGGAGAAAATCTTAACTGATGGTCAGTTGAGGGTAAATTCAGTGAAAATGAAGACACATGTGAATATGGTGAAATCAAAAGCAACTTCAAGGGGGGTGAGTAATCAGCAAGCTGTTTTTCAGCTGAAACAGCGTGTGGCTATTTCACTCAACAAGCTTGCAGATAGGGACACTTACCAGCTCGGGGTGGAGGAGCTTGAGAAAACCATTGAATGCTTGACACCTGATGGAGTTGCTCCGTTTCTGTCTTGCATATTAGACACAGATTTGGAGAAGAAAAGTGCTGTTCGGAAAGAATGTATTCGCTTGATGGGTACTTTGGCAACTGTCCATGAGGGACTGATCGGATCTCATCTTGGAAAAATAGTAGCCAGCATTGTGAAGCGGCTGAAGGATTCAGATACTATTGTAAGAGATGCTTGTGTAGAAACAGTTAGTGTCTTGGCTGCAAAATTGAGTGGTGGTAGAATGGAGAGTGATAGCGTTTTCATCACGCTTGTGAGGCCACTCTTTGAAGCCCTGGGGGAGCAAAACAAGCAAATGCAAACTGGTTGCGCATTGTGTTTGTCGCAGGTCATTGACAATATTCATGACCCTCCTCCGTTGGTGTTGCAGAAGATGTTGGCAAAGACAATTAAGTTTCTGAAGAATCCTCATTTCATGGCGAAGCCAGCAGTTATTGAGTTGAATAGGAGTATCATTCTGGTCAGTCTCTTCTAGCATCTACAGTTTCTCTGTACTTATACTTAAACCTTTTAGCAATTTTTAACTCTATTTTATAGGCTAATTAAGCATTCATTTGGAATAATAATGTGATGATTTGAAGTACATTTGCACACGAATTACCAAATCCAATACTTCGTCTCTGTCAATCACGTCAGTATTTTCCTCCACTTGTGCTTACTTTATGGCTAACATGAGAATGTAATAACTTGCCAGCTTGTAGCTCAGAGTGGGGCACCTAAGTATGTTATATGAAACTCAATATGGACACAGCATTGTAACTCAGTTTATTGTTTAATGTTTAGGCTGGTGGTGCTCCTTCACATAGTACTTTGACTGCTGCACTAGCAAGCATTCAGGAGTTGCTGAAAAACAGTGACTGGACAACACGTAAAGCTGCTTGCGCCGCACTGGGAGATATTGCTTCTTGTGGGGCAGCATGCCTAGGTTCATATCGGTTGTCTTGTATCCGCTCTCTTGAAGCATGTCGTTTCGATAAGGTCATCTGTTTATTAAATAGCCCATTATGCTACAAGCTTATTTTATAAATGCTTAATGTGGTCCATATTTGAATATCAACAGGTGAAACCAGTTAGGGACATTGCTTTGCAAGCTTTGCAGCTCTGGAAAAATCTTCCTGGTCCTGATACAGCTGAACCTTCTGAAGCTGGATCTTCTGTCAAAGGTATTCTCCTTGATGCCCTGTCTTTGATGTGGTTCAAAATGCTCCAAGCACAGATTGTGTGTAATCCAAAATTTTCATTGATATGTAATTTGTGTTATCTAACCTTGCATTATTTTTTTTTGGTTGGTCATAAGTATTTTGAAATGATCCATTGGCTAATTGGTATTTGTAGTCGAAACAAATATTCCTCTTAATGATATCAAATTGAAATTGTGCAAATTATAAAATTCCTTTATATGCATATCCATGTAAAGGTAGCATTTGATCATGTAGACAACCTGTTGTGTGATCTCAACATCTGGAAGTTGTCTTTACTTTACTGTTCTCATCTCTAAGATCACAGGCATTTGTACTTTATGTTATGTTACACACTTCCTGCAGAAACATCCTATAGAGATGACTACACTGATGTGACTAGTGGCTGTGATACAAGACTGAAGGATAATACATTGATGAAATATGGTAATGGAACGACTAGGAGAAATGTTCCTCTCTCTTCTAGAAAAGCTGGAAGAACTTGTATAGAGAAACCTCAGCAATCTGGAAGCACCGAGTGGAAAATAGATGTTGCAGTTCCAAAGAATTGTAGTTCAGCAGCAGAGAATCCAAACGATGAATCTGAATGTAGTTCTGTTATCAAGAGATGTGAAAGAATAAATTCTGATTCCAGAAGTATTAGTAATACTAGATATGAATATGTAGAAGTGGATGACAAGCAGGAATATTCATCCGTGTCTGATCTTTTCACTGAAAGCATCAAAACAAAGGTCGCCGCAGCCCATTGTGATGATGATGCCAGTTTGGTGAAGTCAACTGGGACTAGCCGAAGGTTTGCTGCGGATGAAGTTAGCATTGAAGAACAAAGATACTCTGCTAAATTGCATGACCGCAGAAGCTTAGATTCAACAATTACAGAAACAACTACACAAACTATGCACGGGTGTTGCTCACAAACAGAAAAGGAGATTGCATTAATTAGGAAGCATCTGTTGGAGATTGAAAATAAGCAGTCTAGCTTGATAGATATGCTAAAGGTAACTGACTCTTTTATTTTTCTTAACCACACTCATTCATTTCATTTTTCATTGTATTAAATCATTCAGGTATATGATATGGACATGTATAACTAAAATCACCGAGTTGGCCTGTTTCACTGGACTTCAGTTTCATTTTCATGCATGTGATAATCTCAGTGACAAAGTGCAGATTTGTACAATGACAGACATAAGTAGAAACTATATAAACTTATTTAAGATAATATACTTGCAGCTATATCTCATATGGATGAATGCTCTAATTAAGTAAGATTTGACATATTATGGGTTTTAGGATACGATGAATGCTCTTTCCCTCTGTTATTATTATATCTCTAACCTCTTCCTTGTCTCTACAGCAAAAAACTATCAGGTTAAATTTTGAACTTAAAGACAGTGACTGATAAAACTTCTGTTTCTATTTTCAGACATTTACAACCTCTGTTATGGATAGTGTGTCAACTGTCCAGTTGAAAGTCTCGAATCTTGAACTGGTGGTAGATAAAATGGCACAGGAGATTGTTCATGGAGGAAGATATTCAGATGTATTGGCAGCCAAACTTCTGAAGAGAAGTCCCAGCATTGCTTCCCCTAGAGTTTCTACATGCACCCCAAGGACATCTGTAGATAGCAACAGACATTCTTCACAGCTGCCATCGAAACATGCTGGAGTGTGGGAGGACACATTGACTCGAAGCAGAGCGAGCAATGCTGGGAGACCAAACTCTGACATGTGGGCAGATGCCAATCTCAAGCCAGTGAAAGCTTTTCCAGGGAAGGCAACTCCTGTAAGTTTTTATCCAGAAATTCACGAAGAACAACAAATGAGGAAAAGTGGCATATACGATCCTAAGTCAAGACTAAGCAAGCTGGAAACTAAGAATAGCCCATGGAAAATTGTGAAAGAGTATTTCTGCAATGGGGATCTGGACTCAGCATATGCTGAAGCTCTGTCTTCAAGGAACGAACAACTTCTGTTTGAGCTTCTCGATAGAACAGGACCCTCTCTTGAGAATCTATCAGAAAAAACTGCAAATGACCTATTAAGCAACTTAGCCTCGTACATATTGGACCAAAGATTCGTGAGCTCGATCATTCCTTGGTTACAGCAGGCAAGTTCTTTTACTTACCATCTACATAAATTCATCCATGTTTGTTGCAAATGATTAGCATGTTATCTAAATGATCACTATGTTTTTTTACCAGCTTGTGGATCTCAGTAACGTCCATGGACCAACCTACCTGGTGCTCTCCTCAAAGACGAAGCAAGGGTTCTTATATGGCGTGCAGGAGGCTTCAAAATTGGACATATTTAATCCTGCAGAGAGAAGATGCCTTACTGAAATAGGCAAAATGTTATGCCAGTTTTGGGGTTAGACATTTTTACATGTTTGCATCACTTAACTGGAGTTCATTTCTGTATTGTAATTCAAATCAGAAAGCTTCACATTGTTTGATGTGAAGGCTGGGGATCTGAGTAGGAATCAGTCGTGTTGATTTGTTAAACAAATCTATTGCTCTAATTTGTGCAAAGTATGAAGTTGTGCCTCAAGATTTAGGTCAAAATTTTAAATCTGACATTTTTATCATGCTTATTTTGGATACATAAACACTTGCTTACTTTTCCATTAATCGAAAGAGCTACAATGTTCATGGCTATTGAAAAATAGGACAATGGTACGTGACTTAATCTTCGAAAGACAAAACCTATTTTCGTGCAATTTTCAACAACCAAAATATTTAGGTTGTTGATTCTTTGCAGGGCTCGTCTTTGCCTTCTCTTCGGTTTTGACTTTTGAGTTCGTTTCTTGGACCCCCTTTGGAGTTCTGAGGTGCGTCTTTTGGGACTTCGTAAAGGGTTACACTACCACTACTTTCTAGTGGGCTGAATTCTTGTGTGACGAGGGGTTGGAGTATCTCGATGACTTGACTCATGAGGGGCCTTCCTTTCGGGTTCTGGCTGAGACATTGATATGCCAGATTGGCCACTTTCATAAGAATCTTGGTGGAGTATTGACCCTCGATTCTGGGATCCAGTATTCTCGAAAGCTTCTTGCTATGGTTGAGGAGCGGGCGTGCCCACTCCACAAGATTATGCTCCCGGCTTGGCCTGCTCTTGTCCATTGCTCGTCTTCCTATTAGCATCTCGAGCAGCACGACTCCGAACCCATAAACGTCACTTCTTGCTGTCAAATGTCCTGATCAATGTACAACTTGTTTGTTAATGCAGAGAACGAATGTCAATTAGCATGTTCAATCAGATACCTAAATCGTCTCAGACTCATATAAACAGTAACATCAGATTCATATCAAATGTAACGTTCATATCAAGTCCGCCATCACAGGACTCACCAGTCATGACGTACTCAGGAGCGGCATAACCATAAGTGCCCATAACCCGGGTCGAGACGTGAGTTTGATCTCCAGTCGGCCCAACCCTGGCCAGCCCAAAATCAGAAAGCTTCGCGTTGAAATCCTGTGTTTGTTATAAACTTTTAGCCATTGATGGGGACGAAATTTTTGCATAACCAGAAGACATTGCCATGTAAATGTTGTAACCCAATCTATTTGTACTAGTAAATACATCTATCTACTAACCTCATCCAGCAAAATGTTTGAAGTCTTGAAATCCCGGTAAATGATAGGTTTTTCAACACCATGAAGAAAAGCAAGCCCCTTTGCAGTATCCAGAGCAATCTTTAGTCTTCTATGCCATGTTAACGTGGCACGTACCCCTACAAGCAAATATAACATAGAAACTATAAGGATATACGGCCATAGATAGCTAAAGCAATTGATATATAGCGTGGATGCAGTCAATACACGTCTAGCTATTATATCTTTTAATTTTTGGAAAACTATGTTCACATCACATATAACACGATCTCTGATTCAAAATGAATGTTCTCGTAAGGGTTATTATTGGCAGCCTGAAATCACTTACTAAAGAAAAGGTGTTTCTCAAGGCTCCCAGATGCCATATACTCATAGACCAAAAGCCTATGTTCATCCTCGCAGCTGTAGCCAATAAGTTTCACCAAATTAGGATGCCGGAGTTGTCCTAAATAGCTGACTTCTGCCTGCAAATGGAAATCTCAACATTCAGCGATAACTACCTTTTGTAAATCAAACAACCATTAATATTTTAATGAATATGAACAGACTCCAAATTCAAGGAAGCAAAACTGTCTCTTTAAACAGAAGAGATGAGGTGCAGCCATCTTGACACGTATTATCATTTATTGACAAACACTGTTTGTGCATTCAAATATGTAACTCAAACATACTGTATAAAATTCTAATTTAGGTTGAATTATTACAGAAACTCACCAGCCATTCTCGGTCTCCTTGTAGACTTTCAGGATCAAGCACTTTAACGGCAATCTGAGTTGTCATGTAACCAGGCCTCACACTCTCGTCTATAACTCCTCTGTAGACAATGCCAAATCCACCCTCACCGAGAACTTGATCTGTCCGGAAATGCTTTGTAGCCAGCTTCATCTCCTCATATGTGAAGATATCAAGATCGCCAGTCCCAGAACTTATACGTAGATCCTTTACATTTTTGGGAATTATCACAAAAGTGTTTGAACCCACAGGGCCCGATTTCACTTCAGATTTGGAGCCCACATACATACCTGTGAATGATAACAGAAAAGTCCATATTGCCATCAGAAAATTATACAAGTAGTCTAGTATATGTATCAGCAGTTTCCTCATTCAAGTTGCCATAAATGAAACCTCACAGAAGTCTAGAATACTGCTTTCTATACTATAATTTCTAAACATTCTATAACTCAAACCATTTGCAAATTTGATGAATTATAAAGTGTTTCTGTATCCATTTTCTTGTCAGCTCTGTTACTAGCATTCACCACACCAAGCAAAATGTGACCAATATCAAAATGACATTGTGCAATCTTTAGTTCAAATGAAAGCAGAACTTCTCCATAATATAGTCAGTCTAATTGATTCCAAACTGATGCCAAAGAGTATGCCAACACCATCCAATACCTAAGCCAAACTTCATTAACGTTTGGTCACCATTCTACAGTTCCCACTTCAGAAACATACGCACACACACGCAAACAAATACAGAAAAAGAGATTTCTCTTTTGATGAAACGAAAGAATCCCAAATCACAGGGTCATAACAAACAACAAATATTAGAAAGAATGTCAGGGTGAGAAACAGTACCAGGTTTCTCTCTCTGCTGTTGTTCTTCTTCAACACTGAGACAAGAACCCATTTTTTTTCCCTATTCTCAGTTTCACCAGATTCGCATTTCTATTTCAATGGTTTAGGCCACAAAAAAGGAAGAAAAACTACTAGCCAAGACTGGATTTTTGTGCAGTGGTTTCACTCCATTTCTCAAACAACCGTTACAACGAGGTACTAAAATCCAAATGGGCCGGCAGCGGGTGGGAAAATTTCACCGGAATCTGATGTGGGTCGCCGGAATATACTCTAATTCCGGAATGCGATGAAATCTATCAAGATTTAGTGCGAGAGTGAGTAAGACGCAGACACTGGGACTGGGTTGTGATCGTAACGTTTTTTCTTGCTTATAATGTCGAGGCAAATGGGTAGAATATAATTTGAGAGAATATAGTAAAAGTCGGTCAAAAATAATAAAAGAATTTGTTGTTTTTGAAAAGATATTCAAATATGATTGGGTTGGAAGACAATTCCAAATAGAAAGAAGATTATTTGGCTCAACATTGCCCCGACCGACTTTACACAAATATCCCTCTCTTCTCTCTTCCATTGCTGCCTTTCGCCAATTGCTTTTCTCTACGTGCTGATTTGCGAATACTTCGAATCACTTTTTTTTAATAAACAAGCTTAGCTTTTTGCTATTTTTAATAACTTTGCATATTTTTTTATTCTCCAAATTTGGAACCATTTCATACATTTTCAGTCATGTACATTTTCGAATAACAAGCTTAACTTTTTGCTATTTTTACCTATGCTTATTCGCATTTTCTATTCTCCAATTTTGGAACCACTTCGTACTCAAACAAAAAAGATGTATATATGAATAATGTATTATTATGATCATTGATTAGTGAAGTATTAAAAAGAGAAAATAGATTGGTTTAGTTTGATAACATGCTTCTGCTATTAGATCAACTAAATAAATCATTAAAATATTATTTAAGTATAACAAATTGAATTTATGATAATTTTAGTAGTCAAATAACTTTTAGTGTCAAAAAATATAGTTGGCCACCAGAGATGATACTCTATTGCTAACATGTAAGATACAATGTCATTTCGCATTTGGGGTGTATATATGGATTCAATCGATAAAATAGTTTTGTATATAGTTAATAATTTAGTAGATTAAAACTCCGAGAAAAATACATTATAAAGCTGACAGAGCGTATTCAAATCTTATTAAGCTAAAACCACAACAAAATCTTATTATGAACTACACAAATAAATACTCCTATATTAGTAAATCGCAAGGCTACATTTTGAAGATGTCGTAAACTTTTTTTGTAAGTTCACGGAGCAAACAAACTCCAACTACTAATTGCAAAGGTGAGGTAGACATACTAATATGCATCGTTTTGATTGATTGATGACATTATGAATATTTGAACCAAAAAAAAAAAAGTGAAAAAGAATAAGGGCAAAAGTGGAAGTTGAGAGAAGAGGGAGTGAGTGAGTTAAAGGTAGGGAGTTTGCAGCCCTTTGTTTGAATCGTAAGATCCACAGTTGACTCAGTCGTCTACGCGCTTCCCGTTCCCCCAACTGTACTATACACGCTTCGGCACCTTGTTTTCATTACTAGTATTCTTTTTGACTTTGACATTATTATTATTATTATTATTATTATTATTATTATTATTATTATTATTATTATTATTATTATTATTATTACAAAAAACAAATCATATGAAAATAATCTTACATAAGTAGGTTGTGTGTTTACAATCAAGACAATTACATAAGTAAAAATCAATAATCGTGATAGGTAAAGATTAGATTCACATCTAACCTAAATAACTGTAAAATGTGTGGTGTCGGAAATGGATAAATATATATACGAGAAGATAGAAATGCAGACTATGATTAAAGTCGAGGAGAGAATTAGATTCTCTCTCTGCAAGACGAAATTGCTCCGTATTTGTGGCTTGTTCCGAACAGGTGCCAACCTGCAACCTGTAGAGCAGGTTCGGTCCGTGAACCAAGGCGATGGTTCGCTGTGGCCTGGCTGGCCCAGCCGCCTGAACCGACGCGATGGTTCGCGTATGCATGATCCGTATGCCGCCACTCGAGACGGCGGTTGCAACTGCCGCTTGCCACGTCACCAGCGGTTTCAACCGCCGCCACATGGCGTTGTCATCCGCCACGTCATTGCCTGTGTTACCCTTATCTGCCATGCAGCGGCCTGCTTCACCAAACAACCACGGACCCAAACCTAGACATCGATTAAAGGCTCCTCAATGGTGCTCCTCGAAGTGGTTTTGAGTTAACCATAAAAGTCAACACAAAAATTCACTAAGATGCACCATAGGTGTAACACACTAGATAATTCCTTGAAGTGGCTTTTGGTTTATAAATAGCTTTCTATTCCTTTGTTTTTCCAATGTGGGATGACAACCATTCCCTTTCATTGTTTTTTCATTTTGTAGTCAATTGTTTGTACATTAATTGCTCTTTCATCCCAACATGGATTTTGGCAATCAAATACATTAAATTACCATACACAAAATGTAGATTCCAAATCTACAAATAATTTCCACAAATTCATTACGAAAATATCATAAATAAAATATGGATTTTGTTGGGGATAGATCCAATAATTACGGAATGGGACGACAGATACGTCCGGTACGACGGGCACTAGCAACCTGAGATCAAAGAACACGTTAGAGCCC
>JAYJMF010033988.1:0-21609 GCA_036873715.1 Salvia sclarea
AATAATAATAATAATAATAATAATAATAATAATAATAATAATAATAATAATAATAAGAATAATAATAATAATAATAATAATAATAATAATAATAATAATAATAATAATAATAATAATAATAATAATACAAGAGATAAAAAAATTTATCATATTTAACACTAATTTGACCTTATAATATCTCACAAATGAATTTTAACACAAATAATATTTTTTTCTATTTCCACAATATTTGAAGCTCCAAGTTAATCATTCACTATGAATTCACCGTCAAATAAAAAAAATATGGCATAGTCTTTGTGAAACAGTACAACAATATAAATATAACAGTACAACAATGACACGTTATTCTACTCACCAGGCAACAGTTTATGCCAGCTATTTAATTTAAGGCATTATTGTGGTCCTGGGCGCATAGTAGTATATTACACTTACACAGGCTAATTTATCATTTTGTCTTCTTTTCTTTATATGCAACTTACATGTAAATATGCTTAAAAAAAATACTTACATGTAAATATAACCTCAATTGGGTTAATCTTAAATCTCAGCAGTGAAAAGTAATAGTTCCAAGTTTCAACATTGTCGGGCTTCTTTCCTAATTCGGTTTAGACTTAACCTTCTGTTTGCATCGTCAAAGCTTCATTGCTTGATTACGAATTAGTATATTTTAATTTAAGATGTTATTATGTCGGTGCAAGTTATATGACTAATATTATAAGACAAATATTTATGTCAGGCCCATGATACTTCATGTTATATGTTGATACTTTATTCAATATATATCGGTATTCTATATAAATAAAATGTATTTTAAGTGATACTTCATGTTATATAAAATGGTACTACGTATATTGATGAATGGTACTTTAGCTTGATAGAAATGTGTCTCATATTATAATATAGGCACTCGAGAAGTGTAAAAAGTTATACTTGGACGAAAGAAATTTATATCGCAAAATTAAATTGAACGAACCTGTGTTACGAATAAAGAGGTAAAATATTTTGTTGTTCAAAACTTCAAATTAAGTTGTTATTGAAAGGAAAAATGAATAATTTTGTAATTTGAACTTCTGCTAGAGAAGGAAAAAAAAAAAAAAAAATTCGGACATCTATCATTCAAATCTACTTGCACCATGAACAAATAAAAACCGACATGATAAATAATTTGAAACTTCTTTTCCTCGAAATCAATAATTTAAAACAAAAAAAAAATAATTATTTTGTTTTACTTTTTGAATTGATAATGCTTTTCGTTTAACCAACGAATTAATTACACAAGACCCAAAAAATGACGTGGCCACAAATTTCTGAAAGAATCATCCCATTTTGTGTATAGAGTAAAAACATAATCAAATTGTAGATCACCAAAAATTGAATTATATGAGCAGCGCAAGCGCAGGCAACAAAAGCGCAGCCATGAAAATGGGAATCTGGAGGTCGGGCGAACCGGAAGCGGCCTGGACCGGAATGGCGCCGAAAACCGTGGGATAGGAGGGCGCGGAGGCGGCCGGAGCGGAAGCCGGGTCGTCGTCAACGAAGGATCCATTCCCAGACACAAAAATGTGAAGCTTCTGCGACTTGGCACAGTGGCCATCTTCGGCGCTGGTGAAGTAGAAATTGCCGGCTTTGGTAATGTTGAAAAGAGAGTTGCCGTTGTTGATGTACAAGATCGGATCTTTGACATTGCAGCTCTCGAAGGATTCCTTAGACACTTGGATCACCGAATCTTGGCTGGGAGGGTACAAGAAAACTGCACAAATTAAGACATTACAATTAGAGAGAGAGAGAGAGAGAGAGAGAGAATTAAGGAAGTAATGTAGCTAGACTTACAGATAGAATCTCCAATGTTGAGGCCATGGTACTTGGTGGCCCATTTGGTGTAGACTTTGGGGTTGGAGGAGGAAGGGATTCCCCAAGCAGCTAACCCTCCAACTTGGTAAGTGCCGCAAAGCACTTCGGATTCCAAGAGGAACAACAACAAAATGAGGGTGCAAAAAATATTTGATTTTGAAGACCCCATGCTATATTGCTCTCAGCTTAATTTTTCCTTTCTCAAATCTTGAAACCAGAGAGGAGATATAAATGTGGAGGAATTTCGATTCAGCGCACAAAAGAAAGCCATGAAATGACTGAAATACCCCCCTCCATTCTAACTCAATGCCAAAAGGTGCAACCAAATCCAAATGCAATATCAGTGCTGAGTCTCGATATTTTTAACTTAAGAAACAAAACAATAATAGATTTTGATTAGTTCTAGAAATGAAACTCAAACAAATTCTTGTTAATTCAATAATAAAGCAAGTAAGGTATAGGGACTACCCCTTGAATCACTCAAATTGTCGTTGTTTCGAAAACTCCAAATTGATTTTCGCTGAGGTAGCTAAATAGTACTCCACTACTATATAACTTTATGTCAAACCTGTTGTTTTTCTTTCTATTGTAACCACACATTTAGGTTCACAACATTGGGCTGAGTGAAGTCCAGTTAATAGACAAATCATAAGCTTTTATCAACGATTTATTGAGAATGAGGAGTAAACAAGTCTACTTAGATCGAAACTTTTCAACCTGATATCTGAGTCCAACAAATTATTACACAAGATTTGATGTGGTTTGCCCAAATCATTCCTTATCTTACTCTACTAGTAATTCAGTGAAAATTGAAGGACTTTTCCATGAAATACAACTGGTTTTCTTTCTTTATATTTATTTCGGAGGAGAATATTAATGTTGTTAATGGTGGAGGGGTATTAAGTCAATTATTTGAATAAAACATGGCACGTGGTACAGTTGGATGTTCGAGAACTGGATGCATCTCAACATGCCCAGCACATACTGAGAGAGGAATTGGTCATTATATTCTGTCACTTCTTCAGTGGTGCATATGCAATACCATACAATTGCATTAATTTATAATGTAATGTGACAAGCTAATCTTTGTGTCGAGTTAGCATCAAGATGTATATTTTGGGGTAGTTATTATGAGAACCATCTTTCGTGAAATGTGAGAATTAATGAACAAATGCATGTAGTCAATGTATTCAAATTTGGGAATTAATGACCAAATGCATGTAGTCAATGTATTCACCGAAAGTTATTTCACTATTTTCTTCTGAAATTTTCGCTCCTCGTGAAATCTGAATTCAAGTGATGCATCTTCACGATCGAATGGCTGAAAATGGTTATCGATTTTAATTTAAAGTTCGGTTCTCATTTGCCTCTTCATGGATATCTGAATATCTAGACAATTTTACTTGCTTATTATATGCGAAACTCTCCATGAGCTAATTCCATAATCTTCTAAGGTGCCAGGGCTGAAATTAAAATTTGGTTATATTGATTTAATTTGAGTGGTTTAGAGCACGAAAATATACGTACATATAATAGTTTTTATTAACTTCACCATATAGAACTTCTAATGCTTAACTAGCGTGAAGCGTGACTAGTTGTAAGTTGATAATATTTGTCGATCTGTTGTGAAAAACAAGTGTAAAGTAGTTGCGACAGAGGCGAGCTTAATTCCTATATAAGTGGAGGTGAGAGCAATACAAACAAATCCTATCTACCGTGAATTTAGGTTGTTTTTAACAATTGATGGATTTGGTTTCACGGACTTGGCCCATTTTGATTTGACATCACATAATCTCTATCATCTTTATTAACCAACTCTAAATCCATATTAGAGGCTTATGAATTTGAAATCTATTGTTTCAAACAATTATATCATTTAATCCGAATAAAGTAATTAAATTAAATCATATACCTATAGGATGAGGGTAGAAGCAGGGTAACAAACAATTCAATTTCAAACAGAAAAAACCATCAGTCTCCTAACTGAAATGCAAAAAAGTGAAGATTTATTAAAGAAGCAAAATGAAGTTGCATTTGACTCACTCACTCCAGTACTTCTCCTCAGCAACTGCAACAGTCTCCTTGTTACCATCACCATCCTCAACCAAACTCGTCTTGAATCTCCTGACATCCTCGACCGCCGCGCTCCTGAAGAGCCCGACGTCCGCCGCCCCCGACACCATGTGGTACCCCCTCCGGCGGAGCTCCACCGCCGGATCGTGCGGCATGACGAACCCCGAGAGGTAGGCGGCGCCCCCCTTGAGCACGGCCTTCTCCGCCCCGCGCAGCGCCTCCCTCACCTTCTTGTGGCCCGGGTCCCACAGGTACCCCATGCTCGCGCTCAGATCCAGCGGCCCCATCTGCACGCAATCCACCCCGTCCACCGCTGCAATCTCGTCGATTTTCTTCACCCCTTCCTCCGATTCCACCTGGCACATCACCAGCAGCTCCTCCTCGAAATTACTCAAGTACCCCTCGTCGATGCCGTAGTCCGACGCCCGCACGATCGTGTGCGCCGACCCGCGAACGCCGTTCGGCGGGAACCGGCAGTACGACACCGCCTTCTTGGCCGATTTCGGCCCGTCGATCATCGGGAACATGATGCCCTGCGGGCCTAGATCTAGGGCTTTTTTCGCCCACGCGGCCGAGGACTCCGGGATGCGGAGCACGGCGGCCGTGTTGGTGGCTGCGAGGGCGTGGAGGCAGGGGAGGGCGTCCGAGATCCCTCCGTGCCCGTGCTCCATGTCCACCACGGCGAAGTCGTAGCCGGCGAGGCCCGCTATTTCGGCGAGTGTCGGGGAGAAGGTCAGGAGGAAGATGCCGTAGAGCGTCTCGCCGTTCTTCAGGCGGGATTTGAGTGATCGCGATGGACGGGCAGGGGCGGCGATGGGGGTGGTGGAGGACTGCGGCGGGGGGAGCGTCAGGTGTTTTCGTTTACTGGTTAGGGATAGGGTTAGGGTTTCGGATTGGATTTGTTGTTGAAAATTTGGGAATGAGATTGAGGGGATTTGGGAATTGGGTTTGGAATTAGCGACAGTAAAGGATTTCCTGAGAGTAGAGAAAGAAGATGAAGAGAGAGAAGACGACGCCATTAGTGACAGAGTGAACTGAAACGGAGATAAGTTTAGCTCAACAGCGACAAAGGCATTTTGATGGGCGCGTGCACACCACAATCTCAAAATTTATAAACCTCACAAGAGCAAATAGCAATAATAATTTCGCTAATTTTTACCCTTTACTTTGACAAAACCTGAATGCCATTTTTGTAATAACATCAAAATGTTGAAAATTTAACAACTTTATTAGTATTCCAACATTTTTTTGAGAATAGTATTTCAACATTTTCAAAATTATATTATTAAACCCAAATTCTGTTACTACATACATACTCTATGTACCAATTTAAAGCAAAGGGTGAGTCTTTTGACATGTGAGACCATACATTCAACATGAGTCTTCGATTTGACCTGTCAAACAAAATTCATATTCAGATTCCTGTATAATTAGATATAAATAATCAATAATATTATTAGTACATTTACATTTATGAAATTTGAACCCAATATGATTACCATTTGACATTATGTATAACATTTGTGTGTGTGTTCACGTTACATATGTTTGTTTGATGGATTTCTCAACTCGTCAAACAGTCTGCAAGAAATTTTTGTGTAAGACTACTAATTTCTATTATTTATAAACTCAAAACACAAACCAAGATGCTTTAAGATACTCTACTAAATTCTTGCCATTTTTTACCTTGAGTTTTGAGGTTCTCGAGCATTAAGATACTCCACTCTTATATTAATAGACCTAAGCCAAAACCATACAAACACGAAATATATAAAAGAACAAATTAGAGTATAGAATGATATGGTTAAAGCCAGAATCCCAAGCCCACTAATCCCTACTAGTTTTTTCGTATGGCATTTTAACAATCGACTCTCAACTAGGAGAACACTGTCATGTACTGTATATTCAAGTTCATAAATCAAGGCGAACATTGTTAGATAATTTTCCAAGTTCTGCAACTGCTTGTAAGCCTAAACAATAGTGTAAATGCACATATTTGAGATTCAACCAAAGGCATCCATACAATGCATTTAACCATCAAGGATTTCCCTCTTCATCTTCACTCAAGATTTCATGATCGACTTGAGGTTTCTGGGGATCGGACCAACCCCTTATATCCTTTCTATGGTGTTCACGTGCAGACGGCAGATTGAGGAAATCCTCGCTCTCCTCCCTCTGACAAGCATCAAACATGAAACTAAATAAAAGTTGAAACGCAATATATATTCAGTCTTTGTTTTGGATAGCAAATACCTCTTCAGACACTTTGCCTTTCTTCCTTATTGATGACAGACGGTTTGCAGCCTCATTAAATATTTGGAAGCCCTGAACATCTCCATTTTTTATGCTTGCTTCTAGCTGCCAACAAAAAAGTTCAATGAATCTAGAGTTAAGAAAACATATACACTACCATGAAAAACCTGAGATTCTCCACCTGAATGTGAAAGATGCAAAGGAGAATGCTAGCTATTGGCAGCCAGCTTTCCTCAGGAGATATTGATAGATTCGACCTGAAAAACGAGTCTGCTCGGTCATAATGTTATTTGCAGTATAGCAGGCAGATGCTGGCAAATTGAAGTAAGATCAAAGCAGCATCTCCCATGATTTTAGCCAAACTCAAAAACAATCCACTCAACACCACCAATCCCAAAAACTAGGCAGCAAGTGCAAATTTACTACTACTACTATTTATGCAAGGACACTAAATATAGATATTCCAAACAATTAAAAGTTTGTGCCAATAGAACAAAGCTTCTGAACTTTCTAGCAGAGCAGTTTCCATTCTGCAACAGATATAAGAATAGGGTAAAACCAGTGGTACCCATGTAACTGGAGTCTTTTGAAGATAAGTTTGTTGGTATAAACTTCAAATCCTATTGGAAAGGCAATACAAAGCAACCAGAACTTCAAAACATTTTTATAGTCATTAAATCGTATGAGATGTTTGATAGCTGCCATTTGTTCTCCATATCAAATATTTGACCATCAAATAACTAATTGAGTTAATTCATTCTTCTGTAAATTTCAAATCTTCTCCATCTGCAGAAATGTGGGCATTTTTTTCCTATGCCATCTAAAGTTTTCCTTTACTTTACCCACTAAAGCATACAAACTATGCACTTACCTTCCAAATCAAAAGACAAAAGGGCTCGAAACATCATTAGTGGTCAGCAGGCAGGCAGTACTAACTGTCCAAACTTTAACTCGAGGTCACAAATTCTCTATGCATGTGAAGTTAGTTTGAAAACAAAAATAGCTTAGACAAAATGCAAAAAATACCAGCTAACTTATAGCAGCAGGAAGCAATTTTACAATGACAGCACAATATTCTTTAATTTCACGAAGTGAATTGCAATTACAAAGCTTATGATGGCAAAGGATTGAAATGCTCATGCTCCAGCAACAAAGAGTCATCACCCCTTCAATCAATGAGAGACTTTCGTCTCGGACTTAGTAATAGTCATGTAAATTTCCATTGTCAACTTAAAAGCTAGCTCAGAAATTAAAGAAAGTTAATCAAGAAACGCTAAGCATAGTCACTAAAACAAAGAAAAATGAATGAGATATTCAAACCTCAAGTAAGGGGCTAAATAGACAATAGCATAAACAGCGTAGCGCCGCTTTCCAGTATCCATCCAAGCAAACACCCAACTCTACAACCAATACAGCAACATATCTCAAAAACATCAATTAGGAATCACATAATCAAAACTAGATCCCCAAAACTGAGAGAGGGAAAAAATGATTACCATCCAATTGAAATAAGGAATGAAGCTAATGATTCCCATAACGGCGAATCTCGCGTCTGCGGAGTCGATCAAAGATTCAGCCTCCATATCCTCCCGCGAAGGAGCCGCAGGAAAAATCAGTGAGTTGAGAATGCACGCGCCGATCGCCATAGCGACCGGCGCGTCGGTGGAGAGCTCCGCCCTGCACTTGCCATCCCTCAACCTCCTCTAAATCAAAGCAAACATACAATATAACATAATGACTTCAAAAAAAAGAAAAAAACAAACAACAACGCTCACTACTAATATATGTTAAAATCAATACCTGTTTGAGTTTTTTGAGTTGGTTGTATCGTGTATATAAAGGTCTGGTGGAGGAAAAGTAAGACGATTTAAGCGGAAGAAAAGCTGATGGCGACGAAGTGAGGCAGAGAGAGATCATTGAATGAGGTTGGACGGCGGTCGCATCTAACGTGCGCCTTGTGCGATAATCGGAATTCTAGCAGCTAAACTTAAAAAGATTATTGATGTTTTTATCATATTAAATTTTAATCCTCGAGGATTGGGAAATTTGAAGTTTGTGCCATGTGGTTTGTGCTTTGGGTTTGAATTGTGTTAGGTAAGGTTGTGTTTGGTTTTGGAAGTTTAGAAAATCAGAAATAACATCAGAATTCAGAAGCATAAAAGAGGAGTATTTGTTTTAAAAAGCTTTTTTAATGGACGTATTATTGGAGCTAATTATTCTGAAACGAAGGGAAATTTTGAAATTTCTTAGCCTACCTAACACGAGACGAACTGATACGCTCATAATCTCATTCATTGCAAGTAGTTTGGTTTAGTTATTCATTCGCCTCCAAGGAAAAAGATATTCATATTCTCCTCTGCTAAATATGTTTAAGAAAATCTGCTCTTCTCTGCTAATTATGTTTACATAAACTCGTAATCTTGATTTAGGTCATAGTTCAAAAAGGCATCGATTATAACGTAATCCAATATACAAAAAGTAAGAAGTTCATCATAACAAAAGATTACCATTGAACAATTACGCGAAAAAACATTTTGTAATAAACCTTTAATGATTCTTTAAAAAAAAAACCCTTCAATGGCTATTATAATTTGTGCTGAAGTTGAACTCTTTTTCATCAGTGTATAGACTATCATTCCTTTTCTCGTACTAACTTCGTCCCTGAAAAGTGTGCGAGTTTTTCATTTTTCGTTCGTCCCTCAAAAGTATGCAGATCCCTTTGGAAACTTATTTTACCAAAAAGTCAACTACTCCCAATCTTGTGTCACTCATTTTATTTATTAAAACATGTGTCACTCCCAACCTTGCACAATGCATACTTTTGAAGTTCGGAGGGAGTAACACTTATTAGGACTTTAGCTGTAGTTGCAAAATGGCAGTATTTGTGCAAAAATTAGAACGGCTTCTTCAAGTATTTCACCTTCTTTTCAGAAAGAATTCATCGGAGACTATTTCTATCAAAATTGGTATCCAATGTAAATTTTACTTGCATCGCATTGCATATCTAGTTAATCTTTCAATAAGTGTCATAAAATTTTATTGATATTTGACAAACGTGATTGAGAATGAAATCGTAGATAAGGAAACTCTTATGACCATCCAGCTCTCTGCTTCTTAGAATTCCGTCCCAAGGAGGAAGGACGGTGAGAGCGAGATGAAGCTCTTCAATTTGTATGAGAAAATTAGAAATCATTGACAACTACAACTTCAAATTCTAGGGGACCCTTATTTGGTTTTAGTTTAGAGTCTCCCATTCTATATATATATATATATATATAAAACCCCCTAGTTTTGGGTCCATCCTTTTCACCTAATTGTCTTTTTTGCATTGGTATCAATTTTTTTTAAACTAAGTCATTTGAAGACAACTAACTGCAGTCCAATTCCTACATAAATCATCACACTTCCATCCACCTTTTTTCTCATTCATTCCCTTCAAACTAACCTTCTGCTTTAGACACAAAAATCATTATTTTTGCTTAATAAATGTTAAAGGATCTATTGTTCTACTACAAAAGTATGACTTCTTACAATTGTGATACACAATATCTATTACTGCCTTACAAGTTACAATGATAATTTAGTAATGTAAAATACATATTCTTTTTATCTCGTGTTGTAGTTTGAAGTTATAACTTGTCCCTTTGTGCAAGTATCATGTAAAAAGAGAACTTGTATGAAAAGATTACATGTAAGAACCCAAGAGATACCTTTGAATACAAAAACAGCATTGACATAAAATTAATATTTATTGAAAAATCATTACATCCTCCATTCTACTCACTTGACATGCAGTCTATTTTGAATTGTCCAGCTTAACACCGCTTATTTCCATTAGTGGAATGATTTTTTCCTTGAAGAAAGCAATTCCATCACTTTAAACACAAAATTCAAAAACACAACTTTCTTAATAATCCTACTGAAAAAAAAAAGACAACTAGAGAGCATATTATTTTGATTAAAAAGTAATATTAACTGTGTTTAAAAAGTAGTATTTGGAGCTTCCATAGCAAGGCAAGAAGAAGGGTTGCGTCGCGTGTGTTGTGTTGGTGGAGTGCAAATAGCCCTCTCTATATTACCAGCACATAATGTTACAAATTATATATATTCACAGAATTACAGTTACCATACGGCATACAGTAAATGCGCCTCTGGTTTTCCCATCTCTCTCAAATAATACACATTGGATTTTGATTGATTAATCGAGCTTACAACACAACACCACCTACTTTCCATTCCCACCAACCAAATAAATCAACTCATTCATTACCTTCTCATTATTCCCTTTTAGTCCTCAACTCAAACGAGGTGCTGGAATCTTTTCTAACTCTCTTATTCAACATACAACCCATATTCCAGATACACCACCAACATCTTGCATTTGTTTCTACATTTTCACCCTGAAAATCAAACCAATAAGGCATTAGGCAGAGTTAAGTGATGGCTCATAATTCATTATCATCTCCAGTTTTACCTGATTTATCAAGGTGCGATGAATTAACAAAAACATTAACATGTATTCTCAAAATCATGAATCTCCTCCCCTTCTATCTTCATCCTCTTCACGTGTTGGCACCGCATTTACTCTTTGTTGTAACTGCCAGCAGTCAAAAAGTGTGGTCATCAAATCAAATTCCCTACTAAGAACTCTAAAGTCTAAAACTCTAAACCCGCAGGACATAATCACTATATAAATACAAGAAGAACTCACTTGCATGTACTTGAGCTTCTCCGAAGTTAATTCATCTGTCAAGCTATTCATCCTGCAGGCGACCACAAAGAGAGTTTTGAGTGTCTTGAAATGCAAGGGGTGATTGGTTAGGAAATTTGGATGACAAAGGCGACAGAAAGATATATAGAAAGTGGATGCTTGGTAGTGGGGAATGATTCCTTGGACAGTTTTCGAGGGTGAGGGTGATTCCCCCACTACCATCACTCTCATGAGTCACTCCCATTCAGTAGCCAAGTACCCCCCCACCCCATCCGGCCTCCACCAGAGGATGGATATTATAGCTCTCAGAGATTTTGTTTTTCTCTTTTTGAATCAAGTTACACGCACCTAGCTTGAAGTTCAGATATCTTCATAAGCAGCATCCTTTCCCTTTCGGAAACAATAGATTCAACCTGTCAAATTGCGATAAGTATCAACAGTATGCACCAGTCAATGCAAACTCATATCACAATGCTGTAGACATTTAAGCAAAAGACGGACAGTACAACTATTTTTCTATCTCAGAATTTTTTGTGGAATCAAGCAAGGATAGTCCAAATCTTAGAACTTCTGAGCTGGATGCTGATAAACTGTTTTAAGGTATCAAAATAGGTCAGGATAGTAGTCCTCAGTCTCTCAGGTTGATGGATAATTAGTACAAGAAAAGCAAGCTACTTCAGTACGGAAAGTGAAACCTCAAATGAAATAATTGAAAACTAGGAGTAGAAGTGACCTCTTCAAGATAAAACTTTTTTTAAAAAAAAAAAAAAAAAAAAAAAAAAAACAGGAGCGGTGTTTAAGATAACTGAAGCTCAAGAAGGGACGAAACAAGCTTAACTAACCCACACCGTCTACATTCTCCCTCGTACCCTTACACATAAACAAATATCGAACACAAAATGTGTGTGTTGGCCTAGTTGTAGAGTGGTTAATATCTGAAGCCAAAGATCTCAGGTTCGAGTCAACCGTGACGCGGCCTTTGAATTTCCTTGTATGTTGTCCACAAAAATATATACATATATCGAACACAAATCCAGATAAACCATCTTTCGTCTCTCTACAAGATATGTTTTCCTTGTATTATGGACACAGTAATATGATGGCAAGGTAAACCCAAAGTCAGGGGAATCACATGGCCAAGTTCAGACACAACTTTCCAATTAAGCCAATTCGTAGTAGAACCCATATTTCAATAGCATCTTATAGCACACGTACTCCCCATTTAAAGTTTTTAAGTACACTTTTGTCTTTACCACAACCAATTTTGTAACAATGATAGTTGTTAATTAAGCTGTATAATGCAGATTGCAATATAAATCATTGCATCAGAATACAAAATTTGATTAAGCTACAGAAGAAGTTATGGCTGTGTTTATTTCTAACTGTGATTTTGGACTTAAATTTCAGGATTCATAAAAGGAATGCGATGCTTTCTTGTGGTCGAAGTCAAATGACAATAAATATTAAATCAATTACTTTTTTGTAGTTTAACAGTTGAATCTCATTGATATGTTATGTAGAATACGATATTTATATCCACATAAAATGTATATCAAAATCAAATTTGGTTTTTTAATCTTGAAAAACAAAGCAAGAGAGTCTTTTAGATGTCAAACTATGTACATATTCTTAAACACGGAGCAGATTAATAAATACTTTTATAATGTTATTTTATATCAATTGTTAAAGAAGTTTGACAAACAGACGATATGTTGGCATATAGTTCTATCCCAGAGAATATAGTTCTATCCCTGGACAATGATTACACAAACACATTTTCATTCTAGAATATCCAGAAGCAAACACAAACATTGCCAACAGTTCTTCATGCACCATATTAACCAATTGAATAACGTAGAGCGAGCAGGACAAGTTAAGATTCCAGGTTGAATCATGAAAAACTGGTGACCTTTCACCTAGTCTCTTTGAATAAACAATAAAGCCACCAAAATGAACAAATTATCAACAAGTGTACTTACACTGCCATTAGTATCTGAACCACGAGGTAAAGGAGGCAGTTTCCCATTTTGAGGAGCTGGGAAAGAACAAAAAGGTTCAGCTAAACAAATACAGGGCCATTCAGTTGTATGCTAAAAAATATAATCAACGCACCATTTTCAACCTCCATTGATTGTAAGCTACTTAACAAATTCACAATAAGATCCTGGAATCGAGATGGAGAAATGAGATTCAAGGTTAAGAAAAACAGAAAAAAGAGGAAGTCGCCATTTTACTGAAGCAACAGGGAAAAGCTGTAAACCCTACAAGACAACGAATTTTTGAAAACTAGCTTACCTGCTGAATTGATGTTTGTTGGAAGAGATTTTGGAGGTGAGGCATCAAAACTGAGGCAAGTCCATTACTGTTGCCAATTTCTTTGGGTGGCTGGCTTTGGGGCTGAATGCCAAGAAATCAAAACCATTTATTTGGAATCAAATATCCAGTTAGCTGCATTAATTAAAATATCAATAGATACAAGAAGCATACAAACCATTTGTTTGGAATCAAATATCCAATTTCCTACGCTAGCAGACTTCCTCAGTGGTGACCCCTGAGAACCACAAGAAGCAAGTTATATGACGAAAAACAGTCGCAATCTTTTAAAAGAACCAAGGTGGCTCTTTTCTCACCTGGGAATTTCGTCGAGAAACTGTGGACAATGGAATATCCTAGTAATTGTGTTAGGTTAGGAACAATCATGAGAAACATTAAGCAACAGTCATGAAAAAGAATCTAATACTATACCTTTACAAGATCCACATTTTCTGAAGTTACAGAGAACCGTCCTTTTATTTGCACCAAGTTCGTTTTTGATTTGTCCTCCAATGTGTCTTTGAACCCTTGGAAACAAAGAAGACGATATAATGTGCTTCCAAGAAATTTATCCAAGCGTAGCTATATGCATGACTACACAAATGTACCTCCTGAAGATTTTATGGGAGCTGATAAACTGTTTGCTGAAGCTCGGTTAGGAAGGTTTAGAGGACCACTAAAACTGGGTGCTCTTCGCACTTGCTGAGACTTCTCGGCCACTAGGTGGTTATCAATCTCATACCTAATGAACACATTTTGCACAGTGAAACTAAGGTAGAGGGTTCTCATACTGAATTGAAAAAGGCAGGAAATAAACATACAGATGATACAGCTTTCTTAATTTGCTCAGGGAAAAGACATAAAGTTAAATATGCTCAGACTTGCATAATAATGTAAAAGAATTGCATGAGTAAATAAACCCATGCACTCCACTCCAATGCTAAGCCTCCCTTTTCATGCTCTTCACAGCATGAAGATAACATCAGACTAGAAAATGTATGCATATCAGAGCATATATTGAACTGCATTCACAGTTCAAGTTTGACTTAACAAAGTCAATTCGCTACCTAATGATGTACATGTCCCAACATCAGGAAGTAAGAAGCCTGTCATCAAGTTAAAATAGTTGAAACTATATGTCTTCAGATAAGAAAGTCATCATAGAATGGTCTTATAAAGTTACTCAGAGACAGCAGGTGAACAAGATTACTGGCAGAGCATTCTCAATTTCATTTGCAACAATTAGCATGTAAGCTGAGATCATTGTCGATGCAAGAAAAAAAGAAATATTAATTCTAGTGTTTGGTAAAATTGAAGGAATAAACATGAAGAGAGAAGACAATCGATTTTATGTGTATAGGGACCACACTACCAACTTCACAGTTATAAATACAATGATAAGCCACAGTAAAGACTAAAGAATGTGTATAAAGATCGAAGCCATGTTAAGAAGAGTTAAGTAGTCCCGCTATCATGCTATTCATTATCAACTCCTAAGTACACTAGAAAGAATTAAGCTGATAATCACTCCTCAATTTCTCGTCAAGTTTACATTACACACTACTGCTGTACAAGCATAATAAGAGTAAGATGATGGAGAAAATAAAATATAAACCTTTCAAAGTTCCGAGCTCTTTCTGACTGTGAATTACTTAGCACCATACCAGGCACAAGTGGTCCACTTTGAGTTTGACGGGCTCTGCCAGTCTGATTTCTAGTCTTGATTTGTGCTCCTTCCTTCTCAACCAATGATGGTGGCAGCTCAGATTTTGAGTCGCTCTTCTTCGTATCAGTTTTTGCCTTAGTGTCATACTCTTTCAGGTCACTTTCAGATGTTTGTCCCTTATTTGTCTGACTCTCAACTACAAGCACCTCATCACCATTTATCTTTTCACTGGAGATGAAAGGACACACAGCAGAAAAATTATTTAGGCTCTAATAGGGACATAAGTTCATCATATAGTAAAAGCATCTCTTCAAACACACCTAAAAACAAAAACAAAAAACATTAACCTTTACAAGGAAACAATTATAATTCCGTAGAATAAAGATGGAATGGACATTTGAAAAGTTACCTGCCAACATTTTGGACTACTGGTGTTGGTACAGAATCAGAGGCAACCTATGACAAGCAAAGAAATTTTGGTTATCTACTTTCTTAACTTTGTCCCTAAAAGTTATATGAAAATACTCCATAAAAGTATATGAAAACAACCTTTTGAGTTATATTAAATTTTATGTTGTCTTCTTCTTCTTGGATTTCTTGTATTTCATCCTCGTCTTGCAACTGCCAAGAATAAAACATCCCATATGACCACTGCCAATATTCATAATTATTCCATACTGATGACTGAACATGAAAAAAACTTCTCTAGACATACCAAAGATGCTTGGAATTTCAGATCCTCAACATCAAAGTTCCACGCACTTACTCCTCGCTGGTACTCACTCTGAAAGAGAAAACCAAAGCTATTCAATCAAGAAACAGGAAAAATTACAACAAAGGCACACACCACCAAACACAGGAAACATAGTATTTCTTTAAATCCTGAGCAAAGTGTTTAAATGGAAGATTCTACATTTCTACTCATCATCACTTCATAAAAATAAACTTCCTCCGTCCACCAAGAGTGTGCCACTTTGTGGAGGGCACAGGTTCTAATAATATATCTGGTGGTGTTTTGGGAGTGGAGAAAGGGTCACCGAAAATGCCAAAAGTGGCTCACTCTGGGAGTAATAAATACATAAAGACAGGACGCATAGTTAACAAATCATTATTGTGATAAGACAATTCCAGCTGTTGATTGGTCATACACCAGCAAGTTAGCTCAATTGGATAGTCAATGGCAAACAAGGTCTGTTGCTAATGGTTGGCTAATGTCAGCAACACATTGCTTCATATATTTCAGATGAAACAAGCTATTTGCAGTCAAAACCAGATACCGTATAAGAAAGGAATAAAGGGAAAAGTAGGGATGCAACTTCCTTTGCACCAATCAAAGATGAAAACCTTCGTGAAAGAAAAATTCAGGCATACTTCTAAGTGGCCATATGAACGGACACTAACTTCTTTTTTAATTTACTTTTTTTTGTGAATAACAGGGGGTCGAAAAGCTCTCTATAATCTTTCACCAGCAGGCCATGTAAAAGGCAATCATCATTGGACGCATTGGATCAACAGGAGAAAAGAGATATGTCTTCCATTGCAATAGATCTTCAGTTAGCATAAAACATGAAACTTAAAGAAAATAAATAATAGGATGTGATGTATTTCAAACCTGAGATATGGCTTCTTGTTCAGCCGAAGGCATTTTTTTCAAAGCAAGTTGTGCAGCATCTTTGATCTACATGCAATTCACAACAATATCAACATATATTCTACAAAAATTAACCCTGCTGGTTTCCATGACAGGGATATACCTGGAGATCTTTCACACGCTTCCATAGTGGTGGCAGGTCAACAAACAATTTTTTAACAACGAGTTCAGGAGGCTTTGCATTCTTGAAAAATGAGTGCTTTAACAACTTTTCCGCAGTTGGTCTCTTTGTTTGATCTTTTACCAAGCACATGGCAACCATTTCTTTGAAGGACTGTTAAAAAACCAATTGAAAACTAATCATAAACACTGGTAACAACAAATTAGAGGCCAGAAAAGTGTTCAGTGAACATGGTGCACCTGGAAATATCATGAATACCTTAGAGAACCTCTTATCACGGTCATAATCAAGTCCAGGGGGTGCATTTTGTATGGTCATTAACAAAACCTATTGGAGAGTGGAGGCAAACATCAAGAATTATTTAGGATGGTATCATCTATTGGTGAAAATATTCTTGTACTTTGAAACCTATTATCCAAAAAAGGGCTCTTATGCATTCATGTATACCTTCATTGGAGGATATTTGGAAAATGGTGCGTGTCCATGGGCTAACTCCAATGCAGTTATTCCAAATGACCAAATGTCAGCCCTGTAAATTTAATAGACAGCACTATGAATCATGCACACAAAGTTACTGCTAGAGTCTATGATACAGACTAAAATAGGAAAACAAGGTTAGCGTGGACCCAATTACTTGAAATAATAGTCTATAGTGAGCATTGTTCTTTGCAGAATAGATCAACTAGAATTTGATTTCATGTTTAGCCTTTTGAACATGTTCAGGCCTCAGATGCCATAACAAAGTGACAGAGTGAGGATCACGCCAACGTAGCTTGTAGAATGTAAACAAATTTCTAGGGCAACATTGCACCACATTTTTACCTATATCTCATATAACTGAAAAATAATTTCCTAGTATATCAATTCTAATTATCCAAATCAGAATCTATGAGACTGAAAATAAACTTAAATGATGCATTCACAAACACCTTTTCCATAATTGTCAAATTGTATGCATGCATAAAACACTTATTATCATAGAACCACAAGACAGTACAAGAATATGGGTTAACCCACTTGAAATCATATCCAGTTCCTGGCTGCAACACTTCTGGGGCCATCCTGCATAATGAGTTAAAGTGACAAAAATTATAGCAGTTGGTATCAAAAGAGAGATTGGAGGAGACAGCAAGAGATAGAAGTAGAAAGTACATGGATACTGATGGTGTTAGTGTGGTATTTGTGCCTCAGTGTCTGTGTGTGAGAGAGAAAAAGAGAGTGGAAAGAGACACACACCAGCATGGAGTGCCTACAAAGGTATTCCTTGATCGTTGTCTATCGCCTCTGTCAAACATGCAGGCTGAAACACCAAAATCAGCAAGCTTCACCTCACCATCAGTATCCATCAATATATTTCCAGCCTGTAAAAGGAGATGTTAAACAGAATAAAAAGTAAATACAACTAAGGCATACTGTCCAATCACCAATGAACAAGTCCACTGTCTGTATCTGTCTAGATTTGAGCTTGCGAAATCAATTAACCTTAACGTCACGATGAATGTGGCCATGATGATGAAGGTACTCCAAAGCCTTCAAAGTTTCTTTCAGGATAGACCCAATGGCAGATTCTTCAAATCCTTCTTGATATGCTATCTTCATGAGATGTAGGCAAGAACCCTCAGCCATAAAAGGCATTACCACCCAAAGGTTGCGGTCAACAACAAATGAACAAAAAGCTTTAATGACATTAGGATGATCTATTAAACTCATTGTTTGAGCTTCCCTGCGAATATCATCCTGCACAAAAGATAATCTTGTTTAACAAAAGTCCAGCCCAACCACATCCACTCATCCTAATACCAAATAAGCTGCATTTATGGGTGAGAATATTCTTATATTCTGAAACCTAGTATTCAAGGAATGACCTTCCTATCAAAGAAAGCTACATCTAACAGGAATACGTAAAGTAACCTAAGGACCTAACATTAAGAATCCTGAAGTGAAAATAAAAACCAACTACTACGTACCATTAGTCATCAAGCCATACACGTTTCCTAGAAGGAGATAACTTATCATTATCAAAGAGTTGGGAAGGTAATGCACTGAACTTGTTGCAATCTCTTTGGATAATAATATAAAAGAACTTGCAATGAAGGTATCAAGACTAGTCAAAGAAAGCTACATCTAACAGGAATACGAAAAGTAACCTAAGTACCTAACATTAAGAATCCTGAAGTGAAAACAAAAACCAACTACTTTTCACGTACCATTAGTCATCAAGCCATACACGTTTCCTAGAAGGAGATAACTTATCATTATCAAAGAGTTGGGAAGGTACTGCACTGAACTCGTTGCAATCTCTTTGGGTAATAATATAAAAGAACTTGCAATGAAGGTATCAAGACTAGTCAAATGATATGTGAGCCAACCCAGATAGTTAGAACATTTTTTTTTTCTGCATACAGTTCATTACTAATCTCAAAAGTGGCAATTTACTGACATAAAGCTATTTGTAAATCTTACACCATGCCATAAGCTAGTTGATGCCTAACTACATTATGAGCCGGTAGCAGATGACCAACATTAGATACAGAAGTTTTATGAGTTTGCTGATATATTCTTAGAGTTATATCACATTCTAGGGGTTAAGATATCTTTAGCTATTCCTGAAAGGGTAAATATCTAATTAGTATGAGATATGGCAAGAAAAAAATTCAAGATTAAAGATTTGATTCTGAATAGTCAAAAGTCGTACTTTGATCATATGAAACCCAAAAATGTTTGTGGATATGTCGACAAATATAGTTTCATACAACACAGAAACACACCCGCTTATATATATGTCAAAGCTTCAGGATACATCCAATGTCTTGACTTCAAACCTAATGATCCCACCTGTAAAACTCATAACATGCAACACATTGCTTTTGGTATCTTAAAAGTGTTAAAATAAAGGCTCATACATATTTCAGGATTTATGAGATAAAAAGTTTTTTAAATAACTATTACCTACAAAATTGACTTTTTACAACTTCATTAGTCCATTCTACTCAAATTTAACTTGGAGTAACTCTGATTCAAATTTTCATTGCACCTTCATTTAGATTCTAGTTAGCAAAAGCATTTTATGGAAAAAATTGCAGTTTTTGGACCAGAGAGAGGGAGAGAAAAGGAATAATTGACACTTATGTAGGACATAAGATGTATGCTATATCGAACAGGGACGCAATTTGCAGCTTTGCAATCAATGTCAACCTCGTATTACAGTGATTAAAATGAGTCGTAATTTTTTACAGAAAAGGTTTAGCAGAAAAGGTAAAAAAACAATGTACTGAGGATCATATATTTATTAATTAATAAATTCTAAAGGGGTACATTCTTGGGGCCCTTGGGGGAATTCATCAGTCATTCTTTCAGTTGTACCCAAACAATACCATTAACAATAGCTGATGATCATTAAATTTTCACTGCCAAGTTACATGAAATCCTTTTCAATCAACCGTTCCACAAGATTCTCAATATTTGTTAAATCAAAGAATGATCTTGTTTGATGCTGCTCAAACTAAACCCAGCTGATAATGGCTAGCCTTCCTTACATTGAAATTCCTTAAGAAGTCAGCGCAGCTGGCATGCATGATAACAGTTGATCCAAAAGCAATACACAACAAGACCTGAGCAACACCATGTTCTCTAGCAATAAATAAATAAGCTTCAAACCTCATTTATATTGTTGATAAGCCGCTAACTCACTTAACCTATAGTCATAAAGAACCAAATTGCACAACAGAACTGAAATTCGAACCAATTCAAAGCTTCAAATTTCAAATAGTCGCCCTCTAAACTCTATCTAGCTCCATTTGCACAATTTCAAACCATTACTCAATGCACCGAGATCCCAAATTGCAGAGGCATTGAAAATTTCCAAGCAACATCAGAAATGCACCCCAACTAGATCAAAAGTCACCGCACACAAAACCAAATGAAATTAAATCAACAACGCACACGGAATCAAAGCAAATTAACAGAACCGCAGTAGAAATAGAGGAGAAACAGTATATTGAACAAACCAGATTGCTATGGCATCGATCGAGATCCAAGCACTTAACCGCAACCACTTCATTGTAAGGCAAATAGATCGCTCTGTAAACAGTTGCGCTAGCGCCGTATCCCACTTCTTCTAGAAGCTTGTAATCATTCGAATTCGCCGAGTAAGTCTTCCCCATTTTTCTCACGCAGCCACTGACGAAACCATCAATCAATCTGAAATCTTCCGCTTCGATTCCACCAAAAATTTGAGCTAAAACCTGCTCTTAATACGATTTTTCTTGTTCTTTTCGTTTTCTTCGTTACTGAATTATTAGAGAATCCAGAAATGGACAGTGAGAGTCTATAGATATGGACTGTGTTGAAGTCTGCTGAAATTTTCTTACTTTTCTGTCTCTCTCTCTCTCTCCTCTTTCTCTCTCTGTCTGTTACGATGCTCCGAATTATAGCGATATTTTTTAGATTTTAGGATTGTTTTTCTGATCGAGTGTGTTAATTATACTTTTAGCCTTCTAATTTTACTTATTTATATTTTTTTGTTTTTGCAAAAGTTATTTATATATAATTATATAAAGAAGTTGAATTATGCACCCGTTGACTGCAATGTAGAGGGGCATACGAGCATACGGAGAGAATAGAATGGCAGAATCCTCTACGACGAGTATGCATTGTATTTCCTGTAACCATAGCATTGCAGGGTTGTACATTGACCAGCAAAGACCGCCTCTTATTTGCAGGGTTGTACTATTCTTAACAGTTAACATAAGAGTGACCGCATCAAAGCCCTACAACATGGAGGGCTTTGGGTCAAAAATATTAATATTTTATTATTATGTTGCAGAGCCCGCGGGCTCTGCATCAAAGCCCTCCATGTTTGAGGGCTTTGACATTTATTTAATTTATTTTGATTTTTTTAACTTAAAATAAATTAAATTTATGCAATTAATTAATTAAAATATATAAATTGTATTGAATAGTTGGAAAAT
>JAYJMF010034202.1:0-21604 GCA_036873715.1 Salvia sclarea
TCACTATTTCTCACTCACCAAGAATCGGTTTTGAGAAAGCGAATACACTACGTTCATCTACGCGAAACGTAGATCAAAAATATTTAATTTAATTTCCATTAAATTAAATTCCACGTCATTTAATTATTTGGTCAAAAACCCTTTTGACCACGCTTAATTAATAAGCGATTCCAACATATGGCTAATACATTATAATATAGACGGATTCCTTCTTCCTTAAGGGTGTTGACTCGAATCCTTCCCATCATTCAACGAATAACTTAATTAACTATATGATCAGCTATAACTAGATTGTTCTAGCTGTTTCTATGTTGCATAAAATACAAATATTTTCTATATGACTGAATTAACACCATATACTACAATGACCCATATTAATTAATGTTTTTATAATATTTTATTTAACGTCAAGTATTAAATATTTTCTGTCAATTAATCATGGTATTTCCCGCGACATATAATAATTGAACTGGAACATATAATCTAAAATGTCAACTTATGGTTTTCTTTTTTTTTTTAAAGGCTGTCAACTTATAGAATTAAATACATATGAATATGTCAACTTATCAATAAAACGAAAAAATAGTAGAAGACCTATCGAGAGAAAAAGTCAAAGTACGAGGATTTCTAGATGCGTTTTGCCTTATACTAAATGCAACATTCACTAGTTAGTACCTAGTGGAAACAAATTGTTGATGGTCGACATTAACCTCATTAGTATGTTAAATATATCCAAGTAGCTAGCACATGATAATATCCATGATTCAATCGGGATTAGAGCACTATTTTATGCCAATTGTTAGTCAAAACCAAACAAAACTGGTAGTTAAACATCATCTGACATTTCATGGGATTTGATCGATGTCAGTACTAATTAACTATACTTTTGATTAATCTAGAACTGTCACATACGTACTATGTTTATCTTACCACGAAATCAAACATTGAATTTGGCATATATATGGCCACATACCAAGGATGGCTTTGTTTGGGGGTGAATGATATATAACTCTTGTAAAATAACCGAAAATATAATGTAACAATAAAATATGTAATTGATCAACCGATATTTGATATTTAAAATTTGAACGTGAAAGTAATAATAACTACTGTATAAAATTTGAATGATATATCTAAATTGAATTTTACATATACTAGGTGATATAAAATTTCAATTTGATCATCATATTATCACTTATCACTACACAGTTAACAAAACCTCACCGTCCCCTTAAAAAGAAAACCCATGTTAAAAACATAACTTCACCGTCTCTCTCTCTCTCTTCATATTTCTTTTCTCTTTTTTCATTGAAATTGTGCGGTTGTGTTTCTTTTCTTTTGTCAAGTTGGGATTTGGGAAGACCAAATCTAAGTCACACATTTTGTGATGAATTACTACATAGCTTGTTTAGATCCACGTGTCATATGAAAATTACGTACCCAAAAATGTTACTTCGGCATCTATTTATGAGTTATATGACATTTGATAATGTAGGGGTGCTATCTAATGAGAATTGATTTTATCGTGAACAGTGAGAATGACGAATAAGAGCATAAAAACGATGAACAAACGCATAAAATCAACGAATAAAAAATGAGCGAAATAAAAATAAAAATTTCAGCCCCTCCAGAATTTGAACCTAGTGCTTTTTTTCACAGAAATTTCTCAATGAATAAGTGCATAAAATCGACGAACAAGCGCATAAAATCAACAAACAAGAAATTCATTCTCACTTCCTACAATAACTAATTATTTCAACATCAACCAAATCCGGGCAATTTAGATATATATATTTATATATATATATATTAGATATATCAATGAGTCAATGACAAAAAGAAAATTACTTTCTCTCTCTCTCTTTCTCTCTCTCTCAAGTTTGGACGAAATTGATGAGAAATTTTGACGATTAATCCTTCTAGAAAAGTAGTACGAATTAATTTATCCTTCTAGAAAATTTAAAGTTCATCTTGACATTTTGTATAATACTTTTCTTTTATATATTATGAATATGCTTATCGAGAGAAAAAGTCAAAGTACGAGGATCTCTAGATGTGTTTTGCCTTAGTATAATTCATACTACATCTTTTGTGAGAATGTGAGAATAATACACTCGAAACTTGACCTATGTAGACACTGTATCGCATTTAAAATAAAATGGAATTTTCGTTCATCATAGAATTTTAACGTAAAGAATTCATACAGCAAAATGATACATTATCACTTGCGCATTTTCACCACCAAATGGTTAAATACGGTTCTAAGTTCCAATTTTAAAAAATTATTATTCAAATTTATATTTACTCTCTTGGTTTTTTATGCCAATGACGTATTTTACTTTGAGTAAAGTTTATCTGAAATTTCAACTATACAAATTTCATACTTTGCTATTGTCATATGGAAGCAAAAAAGTCCACATGGTAATTAATGTAGTAGCATGAATAGTGGACAATACAATTGCAAGTTTATTGGATAATTAATTTTAACATTTCAACCAAACCTAATAACTAATAAATTAGGCCAAAAATAAAACATTGGCTAGAGTTTTGCAATTAATAAAAGTGATTAATTAAGCTATAGATAAGGAAGGGACTAGAATGAAAATTGACATATAAACCACCTAGATTGCTAGAGAATGGAGACTTTTGACACTTTTCTTTAATTGCGTTTGTTAGTGTTAATCGTCTAAATTAAATTATATTTATGAAATATTGTACCTATATATTAGGATTTGAATAAGTTTCATTTATAAAAAATATAGAATAGTAGGTCTCTTGTTGCGTGACATATAAATATTCGAGTAACGATTATATTTGAACGTGAAAGTAATAAGTGAAGTTTTATTTAAAATTAAAACTTCAATATATTGGAGTTCAGAAGAAAAAAGTACTATATATTGAAAAGGAAAATAATAAACACTTACAAAATGTCATGAATTGAGTGAATAATCATAAAGACTAAATGCAATTAATGCATTTAATTAATACACGAACGAATTGAAAAAGAAACAAAATAACCTGCATTAATGTCGAAGTAGGATTTTCTTTATTCTTTTCAATTACAATCCCTCTATATTTTTCCTCAAAAAATAACCCACTCTATTAATCTAAAAATAACGGAAGATGTATATTCAAGAAAAATTATTTATACCAAAGAGTCAAAGTTACATAAACCACGTGCAATTAAATCAATTACCATTGGATTGGATATATATGTTTGGTAAAATATATAGGACAAAATGTAATTTACCTACCAAACTATGGTCTAAGCCTTTTAAAAATAATATAAAAACAAATCAGTGGTATAATTTGCTCACTAATTAATTTTGCGATTATTGTATATCTTTCATTTACCAACATGTGCAACAAACATGTTTGGAACTCTAAAGTTATTTGTTGCTTTTGCTATCTAAATAAATACCAAAAAAGTCAAGATCAACAAAATAGTCCAAGCACAAATATTAATATATTCTAGCGCCAACGAAAGCAAGCAAATCCAACTTGATTTATGTTGCATCTAGAACGCCAACAAATTTATTTCAAAAAGATGAAAAGATTAATCTTTTTTCTTAGACGTGTAATAACTAATGGAATTTCGAGAAAAGAGTTCAATTTCAAAGTCGAAGTTTGATTATTTGGGATAATTGCAGTGGTTAGGTACGTAATTTGGTTCAAACAAATACAACTCGACATATTGCAACTTATAACCATCGCAAGTTATAATGATGTGGCAATTTTTATTAAATCCAACTATTTAATTCCAAAGTCGAGGTTTGCAACTTATAACCATCGCAAGTTATAACGATGTGGCAATTTTTATTAAATCCAACTATTTAATTCCAAAGTCGAGTTTTGTGCTGTGAGTGAGCGACAAAGATTGGTGCGTGCACTACATGCTCGTCGCCATGCTTAAAGATTTTAATAATTTTTAAATATTTAAGTAGATATTAATAAAAAATAATTATAAGATCATAAGATCATTAATTTGATATATCATATATGAAAGAAAAAAAAAGGATTTTAAAATGTAAAAGTTATAATGGTTTTTAAGTTTAAACTTTCTCTATCCTATCTATTCTTTTAGAAGTCTATATTTTTAAATTATTTTTATGCGTTTCATTTATTATTTTATCCTTTATGGCTGTTTTTCTTCTCATTTCTGAATGCCTATTTTTATTTCATTTATTTATTTTTAAACGCTGAATTGTTCAACGGCTCATTTTTTTCAGTATTACAATTATGAATTTTGATAATCAATGTGTTCATATTTTTTATAATTTTAATTTTTTTTTGTAAACTAAACATATGTTGAATTTAAATTAATTAAATATTAAAATGTCATATATTGGAATAATTTACGAGGAAAGTTGATATAGCAGAGTAGAAATTGATTTTCTAAGTTGATCATTGCAGGAATAAAAATAAAAAAATACTGAGAAAATTATAATCTTGATATAGCGCTAAAATAATATAGCATGGTCGTATAAATTGATTTTGTGAGTTTACTATTTCAATTTGCAACCAACTTTATTCGATCAGTTAAAAAGCGTGAGTGTAAAGTTTCCTACCTAACTTGGGCGCGGCGGCGGTTTCAAATTTCGAGAATTCAATTTGACTAATAAATAGTTTGTTGTTATCCCAATTCCCATCCCACCACTTCAAATTGGATTTGAGTTTTCCCACATAGGCTATTTGAATTTTAATTAATGATTTGAATTCTATATTGCAGAATTCATCATTTGTTTATAAATTTGGATAAGATGAATGTCATACTTGGCGTGTATATTTTCATAAGAATTGATTGATGTAGAGGGTATTATGATTAATTAAATTATTCAAGAGCTAGATATAAAAATTTATTGTAACTTCTCGAAATCTATTTATTTGATACTATAATTATTTCGTATGAACAATAATTGAATGAAAGTTACCTATTGTAATTTGTTTGGTTTGGGTCATAAAACAAAGTATCCAGCTATATATACGTAAATTAATCGATATTGTATTGCACATGGTTGTATAAATTATGTTACCCGTTAATAGATAGAACCTTTTCCCTTCTAAAATAAATAATTTGGTCTAAGTCTTTTCGTTTTATTTAAAGTCATTAAAGTGTTACACACGTCAATGTAAATAAAACTTTCCTGAATATTCTTAAGAAAAGAGTAGAAATATATTTTCAAATCTAATAGCTAGACGCGTGAATGAAAGCAAAAATTTGGCTACGCTAGGAAAATTATTGAGTACTTTGCTAATATTAAATGTACATACTATATAAGGAAAAATCATACAAAGTTTCAGTACTAGATAAAGTGATGATAAATGCAAAAACCCCACTTTGAATATTATCATTAAAAATCAATCTCAAATATAGATTATATTACCCAAGGTAAAACCTTACCCGGATCCCCACGCCACTAGAAGAAAAAATAAAAAAAGAAATTATTGTGTGTGTTTGCCTAGTGGTAAGAGGTTAATGCCCGAGGTCAAAGGTCTCGAGTTCGAGTTCTCTGTGACACGACCTTTAAGTTTATGTTACCAATTTAGCAACAAAAAAAATTATTTATAAAAAAAAAATCCATTTACAATAAAATAAAAAGTTTCTATATTAAAATTATATAAAACAAAACAACTATTAGCATTGAGAATGACAAACTTACATGTTTATTATGACAAAGATTATATATATAAAAAATTAAAAATCCTACTTTCAATTTTTTTTCAATACTAAAACTAAAATGAAAGAGAATGGAGTATTTTTTTTTTCCCACGAGATAAACCCTTCCCAAACCCCCATGCCAAAACGAAGACCCAAAAATTGTCACTACAATAGAAAAAAGGAAAAAAAAATATAGTAGCACTTTATTCAAGATTAGACCTAGATCTCACATCACGTCCATTAAAAACTTGAAGATAAAGTAATTTTCCTCTATAAACCTTTAGCAAATTCCATCCTTGCCACGAGTAAAAAAAAAGGTTAAAAAATCCTAATGAGGAGAAAAGGAAAAATATGCCAATGCAAAAATATACTAACAAAAATGATACTACAAAAGGACTATAATCAAGCATAAACACAAGTCCCTTTTTATGGGGCCATCTCATGATTCAGTATTTTTATTCAAATCCAAATATAATTAAATATGAATAGTATTATAAATATATATTGAAATATTCCATCCAACCCCATCCTAATTATGTAGACTCATTTTTTCAATATTTTAAATATATAGATTTATTCTTATAAAAGATAATTATTTTTTTGGAGTGATATAAATTTATTTAATTTGATTCACATTAACTTTAACTCAGAATTAAATAATAAATATGAATCTATTCACTTTCCACTATTTTTTTTTTTAAATTTGTACGAGAATTCCAACTAACTCATATAATTGGAACTTAGTAAGAATATAGAATATAGATATAAAACAATTTTTCTTGTTTTTCCATTGTCACAACACTTGATAAAAATTTGAGCTGTCAAACAAAACTCACATAGTGTTGAACAAAACGATTTCATTCAATAATATACTACCGCAAACCGACTGCGCAGTTTCTCTTTTACCAAGAAAAAGAAAAAAGACAATTTCTCTGCCAAAACACACTCATTTTGCTCATTTTAGAGATGCAAAGGAAGACTTCCAATATCATATCAACACACACTAATGTCTCAAATGTGTGTCTCTATATATATCTGTAGATTACTCAGAAGCGATGTACACAGAAATAGCAAATTTCGAGTTCTTGCCTACCCCCCCCCCCCACCCCACCCCCCACGATTCTCTTCTCTCTCTTGAAACCACGTAACGCGGTTTTCTTGTCACCTTTCCAGAGTTTGTGCAAAATTTCCTAACTTTAATCGAAGCCCACAAGAAAATCTCTTTAAAATCCAATCCCAAAAACCCTCCAAACAAGTTAAAGGTGAGTTCTTTGAGGGGATGAGTGAGAATTATGCAAAAGTTGAGCAGCTTTCAGACTACATGCAAATGAGCCTCTTTGATTTCCTCATCTTTGAGGTAAAGGTTGGATTTTTATCCTTTTCTTGACGATTTCGAGTGATGGGTCCTCTCCAAATCGTCTCCTCCGGCGGCGGCGGCGGCAAGAACAGTAGTGGAATGAGCAAGAATGGGAATAATAGCAGCACCAGCAGCAACGAGACGTGTGCTCTGTCATCAACTTTTGCGTTTTTCTTGTTTTCTTTTGTCGTTTTGGGGTTTACTGGGATTGTCTACGCGAGGCTTATGCTGGCGGCTAACGTGCGCGCGGGGATCAGTGCGCTTGGGTGTGAAGAAGACAATGAGGGCTCGTGGGCTGTTGGCATTTACTACGGCGATTCTCCCTTTTCTCTTAAACCCATTGAAGATGTATGTTTTCTTTAAATCTTTTTTAGTTTTCAAGATTCCTTTTTTCTCGCTGATATGCATGTCATCATTATTGGGTCATTAAATTTCATTTTGTTGAAGGTTTTTCTTAGTTTCTTGAATTTTGTGGTGGATTAGGTTGTTTTCTATTAGGGGACATAACTTCTTGTTTCTGTGTGTGTTGTTTACTTGAAGAAATGGATTTAATGAGACCATTTCTCTATTTAAAATGGTATGATAATTGATTGAAGATTATGATAATTTTTGTTGGCAGATGAATATATGGAAGGAGAAGAGTGCAGCTTGGCCTGTGGCTAACCCAGTTGTGACTTGTGCCTCAGTTTCTGATTCTGGTTTTCCCAGTAATTTTGTTGCTGACCCTTTTCTTTTTATACAGGTAACTCTCTCTCTCTCTGTAGTTTTTGAGTTATTGGATGTGAAATTTGGAATAGGGAAAAGTCAATTGTGATTGGAAATTATGGTTTCACTTTTCCATCTTTGTATTGCTATTTGCTATTAGTGGATATATCATTTATATAGATGGGGTCATGATGGAATCTGATAATAACATATCCTGCCAAGGAGGTTTCAAAGGGATAAAGCTGGGAACTTTTTGAGATTTTAGCAAGTGGGGTTGAGGTGTAAATTGGATCTGGGGTGGGTATAAAGAGTTGTCTATGTTAATAATCTAGGGAAACATTAAATTGGAAGAAATAGTGGAGTGATGGATCCTCACTGGCAAACTGGGAATGAAATAAATTCGGATTTCTCTGCTCAACAAGGAATATATTCTTTCCCCTTTTCTGTTTGAGTTGGATAGGTGGATGTGTATCTATAAAAATTTAAACTTAGTTGAGAAGTAATCATTGGTTAAAGCCTCTTTGCAGATTCCTGCACATAATATTATGATTCATTTTAATAAATCTGGAGAAGAGGCAAAGCTGCTCTTTTTTTCTCAAGAACATTGTTAGTAGGTATGATTTTGTGGCTGTGTTTGACAAGGAATGTTAAAATGAGTCACCGGTGTTTGCAGCTAAGATTGTTCATGATGGACTAGTGTTGATTAGTCGAATCGTGTCTTTGTCTAAAGAAATTTCAGAATCGAACTAAGGAGAAGTCGGGTTATCCTATGTTTTGAGTCAGTTTAGTGCTCATGAATTGGAATTTCAGTGTGCTCGTTTGAACGAGACGGCGACGTTTTCTGTGGATAAACTCCATTGACATGTAATTAGCACTATTTCAGATCATTATTTTATAAATGATAAATTTGGTCAATATTCAATTTCAAGTGTGGTGTTGACTATTATAAACCACCTGCTTTTCTCCGTGTGTGATGTTTCATGTTTATGACTATTGATTAAACTTTTGATTATCTACTTATCTTGATTTCGGTAGAGTGCTACAGTATTAGGAACGTGTTTGCATCGTGCTTATCTTGATTTCAGTCGAGTGCTACAGTATTAGGAACATGTTTGCATCGTGAGGTTGCATTTCGCTTCGTCTAACGTTTGATCACTTGATCCAGGGAAATATACTTTACCTGTTCTACGAAACAAAAAATACAGTCACGATGCAAGGAGACATCGGCGTTGCACGAAGTGTGGATAAGGGAGCCACGTGGGAACAGTTGGGAATCGCCCTCGATGAAGATTGGCATCTCTCCTACCCGTACGTCTTCGAGGACAACGGAAATGTAAGAGCTCAATTTATTTAACAGATTTCATGTTCGTGGCGTAATCTCTCAACCTAGTCGCTCATTTTATCGTTTCCTGCAGATATATATGATGCCCGAGGGCAGTGCGAAAGGGGATCTCCGTCTCTATCGTGCAACCGACTTCCCTCTGAAATGGACATTGGAGAAGGTTATCATGAAGAAGCCGCTCGTGGACTCGTTTATGATTCTTCACGAGGGCAAGTACTGGCTTTTCGGATCTGATCACAGCGGCATCGGCACGAGAAAAAACGGGCAGCTGGAGATCTGGTATAGCGTCTCGCCTCTTGGTCCGTGGAGGCCCCACAAGAAAAACCCGATATACAACACGGACAAGAGCAAGGGAGCTCGGAACGGAGGGAGGCCTTTTGTGTACAACGGAGACCTCTACCGTGTAGGTCAGGACTGCGGTGAGACGTATGGACACCGGCTACGTGTATTCAAGGTAATCACCTTAACAACTCATGATTTCAAGGAAGTTCAGGTGCCGTTGGGTATCAACGAGCCCGTTAAGGGAAGGAATTCGTGGAATGGCGCCCGCATGCATCAGCTTGACGTGCAGCAGCTCGGCTCGGGGGAGTGGGTTGCAGTTCTAGACGGAGATCGAGTTCCGTCGGGAGACGTTATGAATCGTTTCGTTCTTGGCTCTGCTTCGGTGTTGGCTGTCGCTGCGCTCGTTGTGCTCGTTGGGATGCTTCTCGGAGCTGTGAAGTGTATCGTGCCGTTGAGTTGGTGCCCCCACGATATCGGGAAGAGGAGCGACGCTTCATTGGCGGCTTTGGAGCGGTCGAATATGTTTTCCTCGAAGCTACGGCTCTTTTGCAGCCGTCTGAACAGAGGATGCTCGTCTCTTCGCGCTAGAATAAGGCCGGAGACGTGGACGGGAACGCTCGTCGTGGTTTCCGTCGTCGTGATGGCTGTCGTGCTAATGTGCACCGGCGTTCGGTACATATACGGCGGGAGCGGCGCGGAGGAGCCTTACCCGATTGAGGGGCACTACTCGCAGTTCACGCTCGTGACGATGACGTACGACGCCCGTCTCTGGAATCTCAAAATGTACGTGAAGCACTACTCGAGATGCGCCTCGGTGCGCGAGATCGTCGTGGTGTGGAACAAGGGGACGCCTCCGTCGCCGGCCGACTTCGACTCGGCGGTGCCGGTGAGGGTGAGGGTCGAGGAGCGGAACTCGCTCAACAACCGGTTTAAGGCGGATCCCCTGATCAAGACACGGTCCGTCCTCGAGCTCGACGACGACATCATGATGACGTGTGACGACATTGAGCGTGGGTTCAAGGTTTGGCGGGAGAATCCCGACCGGATCGTCGGCTTCTACCCCCGCCTCGTCGGCGGCGGCGGGGGCGGCCGGCTGAGGTACCGGGGAGAGAAGCACGCGAGGAAGCACGACGGGTACAACATGATCCTCACGGGAGCCGCGTTCCTCGATGGCCGGTCAGCGTTCGAGAGGTACTCGAGCAAGGAGGCCGCGGCCGGTCGAGCGTTGGTGGATCGGTACTTCAATTGTGAGGATGTGTTGATGAACTATTTGTACGCGAACGCGAGCTCGTCGGGGGGCGCCGTCGTCGAGTACGTGAGGCCCACGTGGGCGGTCGACACGTCGAAATTCTCGGGCGTGGCGATAAGCAGGAACACACAAGCACACTATGGAGTTAGGAGTAAGTGTTTGGAGGAGTTTGCTGCTATTTATGGGAGTTTAAGTCACAGAAAATCTGGGTTTAGCAGAAGGAAGGATGGGTGGGATGTATAGTTGAGGATTTATTTTGTTTGTTTGAGGTAAAGATGTGTTTTGTTCAATTTGTTTGATTTTTTTTACAGTATAAGTTTGTTAATTGTATTATAGTCTACAGCTTGTTGTACATGCTCTTCTTGTGATCAGTCAATTGTACATTGGTTTGGATGAGAGCAAAGATTGTGATTTATTTTTTCTTGACAAATAGGGAGCCTAATGAAAAAATTGGCTTGTCATTTTGATAATTTGAACATTGTACATTTTGACAATTTGAATGTTGAATTTCCTATGATAATTGGCGGGGCAAGTTGCTAAAATTTTAAGGTGTTCTTTATATATACAGTGTAAGGGCATAATAGCCATTCTAAATTATTTTGGATTTACTTTATTCCTTTTAAATTGTTTATTTCAACCTTTTATGGCTTTGTATATTGTGGAATGTGGAGTAGTTATTTTACATTAATATCTCGGTCAAATTTCAATAATGGCATGCCTGGTAGAAGTTGGATCAACTTTCTTACGACTGATGTTAAAAGAAAAATTGATTAGACTACTTTCGATGTATCTAAAATTACATCATCAATGTGAAATTCATGAAAAAACGGGTACTTTCTGCAAGTTAAAAATATCATGAAATGGTTGCTCGATCGTGTACATGTAATATAATATTAAAAATAGAAAATATATGAAAATAGTGCCAATAATACTTCCAAAGATAGTGAATTATGAATTGGGGTTTGATTGATATATAATTTGATAGACGAAGAATGTACAGTAGCGAAATGGGCAGCTCAAGTTCCTTTTCTGAATGATTTCGCTGTAACACAAATTCTCTTGTGTGGACGTCTGCACGATGCAAACTATGCATATTTCTGTTTTGTTATATGCATATTTTTCATTTATAGTATACGTTATATCTATGATTTCGTTTTGTAATATGCATAACTTTTATTCGCATCGGGCAGGAGGATATACAACAAACCAACGCTTTGGCCTATAGATTATTGCTACTCAATTATGAATGAAATGTTTCAATTTGATGGATGTGTAATAGCTATCTTCTAATTTGGACCATTTCTTGAGACCATTATTTGAGTGAAATTATTTTCTCCTTTAACATTTGTGGGCCCTTACTGTGTGGATAAGGCTTGCTTAAGTGAAAGATAAACTTGGATGACTTCTTTAGTCATCTCCATCAAAACATAACTTTTAGTGGTTAGATCTAGATTCTAAACTACCTAGTTTTGCTATTTGTTTTATAAAAAAAATTCTTCTATTTTATTTTTCTACTTTTTCTATAGCAAATATAGATAACCATAAAATTTTACAAAAACTCAAATCCCAAAAGAGTCGAAGGTAATATAGGAGGGCAACTATGTGTTCTGTTGGAGGTGGCTAAAGATTATTCTTTTTTTTTTCCAAATCAAAAGAGAAGAGGTCTTTTTTGTTATTCAAATGATTATTTCCGATACATTTTTTTTTCCTTTTTAGTGCGGGAAAGAAAGTGATTGTGATTAAACCCTCGATCTATGTCTTACATCGATGAGGTCACACTACTTGAATATCTCCGAAGAACATCAAGCTGTTACATTTAATCATAACATGATGGATAAGGGCATCTATATTACTAGCATTTTTATTAATATCATAACATAATGGACAAGGGCATCTATATTAGTATTTTTATTAATATAACTTATTTGTCTATACAAGTATTCATACACTAAATGTCTATTAAAAATAGATCAAACCTTACTTTTAAATTCTAAGTTGTAGAATAAATCGAGGTCGATAAAATTGGCTCGACCCGACGGGCCGACTCAATGCACCGAAAGTTAGGTTGGGTTGGGTTGGGTTGAGTTAGGAAAGTAGAGGTTTTAAAAGAATTAGGGCAATGAAGCCTGCCTATATGAGGTTAGGTCATGTGAGCTTCAATCTACAAAAAGCCCAAGAATTGTGGGCCAAATGAGCCCAACAAATTTCTATTATATTTTATATTATATTCGACTTAATCAAAAGTAAAAAATTTGATGGTGCTATGATTGATTGATTATATTTTGTGAAACGTTGAATATGAACAAATGAGTTGGATTGTTTTGGTCCGACTTTGTTAATTTTCTAGCTCAATGGACATGAGAATGTATATTACTACAATTTTGTTCTCTTGTTTCCTTCTTTTATTTTCTATAAATTTGTTGTACCCCATTCCTAATAAATATTTAAATAATCAAAATCAATTGCAATCATAGTTTCCATCACCCTCTCACTCTCCACTCCTCTTTTCCAGGAGGACCCTCCAAAGGTGTAAATACATACAACATGCATAAATTGATATGGATACATGGCATGTATATTATATTTTTTAATATTAATTCACATATACTATTATTTTCGAATTGGGTTCTTTTGCATTGAAATTGGATCTTTATCGATATAGTTGTACTTTGATTTGTATTAAATTATCTCTATGTTGTAAGAATTGGTTAGTTGTACTTTTGTTTAGGAATCACTTTTTTTGGTTTCATCAACAATAAAGTTTTGGAACACCATGTCCCGAGACTTTTTATTTTTGTTGCATCTACCAATCAATGAATATTATTTCATAACTTATAATATTGAAGTCCTTTAATTCACACTCACTAAGCATCATTTAATTTAGTAGTATTAAAAAGGTTTACGCGACAAAATCAAAAAAATTGGGTGTTCAACACGAAGCTGGAAAAAAGACATAAGAGCTAATGACAACATTATTTTGGTGTTGATTTTGACAGCTAACACAATGCAATTTTAGCAAAAAATCAGACCAAGTAAAATCTAATCGAAAATATTTTATTATTAATCTTTAATATGCTATGAGCCTATGATAACGATATTCAACCATTCATGAACAAATTTATAAGATGGATGTTTCTTTAAATGTGAAAAAGATAACTTTTCCTTTTTCGTTTGAGCTAAAATTGACAGTCAAAACTAGTGGTTAATGTAATTTGATGTAGTGACTTGATTCAAATTTATTGCTAATTATAGTAAAAGCGAATAACTTTTTTTTCACAAACCAAAGAAATGAAAATTAAGCTACAGATATATTTTTTTTTTTTGAGGAAAAAAAAGAACAAGAAAATGTAAATAAACGTTGCTCCTAAAACAAGGGAATACTTTATTGCAATGGTTCAAGAATTACAATGCTTCTTCTGCCAATGACATGACGCCCATCATTTTTTTTTCTTTTCTTTTCTTTTCATTTTCATTTCCATTTTTCATTTTCATGTAGTCATCTCAATTCCCCCATACATATTGCCTATTTCCTTCTTTCCGCTCATCCTAATCCATAGCTTTTCTTTTTCAAGGGCCTTGAAAAATTCATAAAGTTCATACCTTTTTCAGATATATGCATACACATTTCCATACTTGCATACAAAAACAGAGGAAAAAATTAAAGGGAAATTATATATGTATTCAATCATAAATTTGTGTAAGGAATCATTTGCTTTTCTGGGGTCTCTTTGAAATGGGGGCTTTATCAGATTGCTGTCTGAAACAGAGAAAAGAGGGAATATTTGTGGAGAATCTAATCTGATGTTTGATGGGTAGTTGTCTTCTCTCAAGTTTCTGAGATTGTTTCCTCTGCTATTCAACGGTCTTCACTTTCATTGGGGACTGTGAAAAATAAATCCAACTCTTGTCTCAACATTTTCTTCTTTTTTTTTCCTTTTTTGGTTTTTTTAGAGAGAGAAAGCTTAAAGGTGTTGGCTTTAAAGGGTGAATAGAGACAGATTCTGTGTGTGTTTGTATTGTTGTTGTTTGCATGTATTGTGGGGTGGTGGGGAATTTGGGTGATTTTGGGGAAAATAATGTTGGCATTGGTTGGAGGAGGGGAAGCAGTTAATACAATGGAGAAGGAATTTGATTCAAAGATGAGGATTCAGAATCAGAGCAACAGTTCTTCATCCAACAATGATGGTGGTAATGCTGATTCTCAGAGATCTAAGAATTTCTCATTCAGAGCGCCACAGGAGAATTTTAGCATTCAAGATTTTGAATTGGGCAAGATTTATGGTGTTGGTTCTTATTCAAAGGTCTAATCTTTGTTTTGTTTCCCCTCTTTTTCATTTCTGTGTTGTTTTTGCTGTTCAATTTTTCAATTTTCTTGATTGTGTGGATTCATTCATGTGATGGGTTCCTGTTGTTTTGATGCATTGTTTGAAATGATATGGATTCACATTCAGTTTAATGTTTCTTGTTGATTCCCCATCTAGAAAACTCTTGTTGTTTATTCTTTGCTATTCTTGCAGCTATTCCTTTTCTCTTTGCTTAAATTGAATGCCAATTGTTTGAAAAGGAAGGAGCAGAAGGTGCTTTCGAAATTTGCAATTTTCGAACCTTTTGTGTTTCTTCCATTTATGACACTTATATAAGGCAGAGAATCAATGTGTATTCCTGATAACTAGAGCTGGGACTTTTTGAACTGATTGTTGAGTGTATGAATTCTATCATACGTGAACTGGCTTTAATGCTGCAAACCTCGAATAATTGGGATGGTGAACAATTGATAGATGAGATGTCAAGTCTTCCTGAAAACTCTAGTTATTAGATCTTATGGTGTAAGAATATGTTTACTATGACGAAGTTGTGAAGGAAATTATAATTCCCAAAACGAACCTTCAGTGGTTGACGTCATTTGGGAAATGGCGCTTAGTGCATGTGCTTCCCAAGGGCCGCCAACTGTTAATATATACTATGAACTTCAAGAATTTGGTGCTTGTTTCCCTTTTCATCAGTATTGGCTGTTGTTTTGCAGAGTTTTTCACAAGCAATTTACGTGAAGTTACTTAGAATAGGGACTTTTGTATTAGGTAGGATTAAGACGAAGAAACGAGAAACGAGAGAGATATAACAAAGTTCTCCTCTAAAAACTTGATTTCTTCCCACTTTAGTAATTTGGAATTATGCTGTGGTATTATCCCAACTTTCCAATTATGGTAAAAGCTGGGAAATGTTAGTTTTTATGTGCTTATTGCAGGAAGAGCTTGTTTCTAAGTTGATTAGTTATCGGCAGGTTGTGAGAGCCAAGAAGAAAGACACCGGAAAGATTTATGCTATGAAGATCATGGACAAAAAGTTCATCACAAAAGAGAATAAAACAGCTTATGTAAAATTGGAGCGCATTGTTTTGGACCAGTTAGATCATCCCGGTGTAGTGCGATTGTTTTTCACATTTCAAGATAGTTTCTCACTCTGTGAGTATTACTTGTGACATTTCCATATATTCTTTTGTTTTCTTGGTTGGTCGCGAGGGTAATTTGACATTCTTGTATTTCATTATATTCTGAAGACATGGCTCTCGAATCTTGTGAAGGAGGAGAACTTTTCGACCAAATAACAAGGGTAAGTAAAATTTACGAAGACATGCATACTATTTCTAGGAAACATTATTCTGTAGTTGGCCTTTAATTCGATGTGCTTTTATTTCTAGATAGAGACTTGTATGTGTTATGTACTTGCATTTCGACTTTCATAAAAACATAGCACATGGCTTGTACTGTACCTCGAATTTGAGAAATGTATAACAATTTTTTATCTAGAAATTTCTCCCATTGAAGTATCATTGTGGTTGATCTTGTGGGTGCAGAAGGGCCGTCTATCTGAGGAAGATGCTCGTTTCTATGCAGCTGAAGTTGTGGATGCGCTCGAATATATACACAGTATGGGCTTGATACATCGAGATATTAAGGTACGAGACACACTCCGGTGCCTCAGACATACTTAAATCCTAATTGGGATTAACAAACCTTAACTAGGGACTAATAAATCATAATTAGGATTGGGGTGGATGCACCATACATCCGGATGTGCACAAGTTTTTGCCTTGTTTGTGTTGTTATATTAGCAATGCTAATAGTTTCTAGACTGCAGCCGGAAAATCTGCTGCTCACTGAAGATGGGCATATCAAAGTTGCAGATTTTGGTAGCGTAAAGCCTATGCAAGATAGCCAGATAACCGTCCTTCCAAATGCAGCATCGGGTTAGTCTGTGATATAATTTTTTATACTGTTAATTTCAACAGAATTAGGTGAATTCCAAATGATAATTGCTTATTCTTTTTAACTGTATTCAGATGATAAGGCATGTACCTTTGTGGGGACAGCCGCCTATGTGCCTCCGGAAGTTTTGAATTCCTCCCCGGCAACTTTTGGGTATGAATTTTGTACTATTTACCGAGTTTTTCATTTTCTGTTGGTGTTTGAGCTTGTATTGTTATTTTTCATCAGTCGTGACCTGGTTCTCGTTTAAAATGCTTTCCACCAGGAATGATCTCTGGGCCCTTGGATGCACGCTGTACCAAATGCTGTCGGGTACATCTCCTTTCAAGGATGCCAGTGAATGGCTTATTTTCCAAAGAATCATTGCAAGAGACATCAGATTTCCGAACTACTTTTCGGAAGCAGCGCGCGATCTGATAGATAAGTTGTTGGTAAGAAAGGAACTCAGTAAATCTTATGTTTATTTGTTCTCTATTCATACCTACATTTCAACTTTTTCACAAATTTTGGTCAAAATTGTGCATTCTTTCTTAGCATGTGAACTAGTGGATATTTTATCTAACGAATTTAAGAAGTGGATTTTGTTATTTTGAACTATTAGAAGAAAATTTTGTTTTTCTTACCAGTACATTGCAACGTGTAATGCAGGATATCGATCCAAGTCAGAGACCGGGGGCGGGACCCAATGGTTATATAGCTCTGAAAAGCCATCCTTTTTTTAAGGGAATTGATTGGACGAATTTGAGGGCTGTAAACCCACCTCAACTAGCTTTGGACCCATCAGTAAGATCCTCTTGTTTCATTTCATTTTTTATATAAGTTATTTTCCTTGAAAATCGAGGTTTCAAGAAAACATTGTGAAATTTCAAGAACTTGTGTAGACAGTCTAAGATGGTATATAGCCACCATATAACCTCTTGCCTTTTCCTATGAACTGTGCCATTACCGAAATAGAGGAAACAAAAAGAATCCTAAAATGTTTTTTGTTGATGAAAAATATTTAGTCGTCGCTGCACATTTTACAGGCGCAGTCTCCTGGAGGTGAAGATCATGATTCTTCGTGGAATCCCACACACGTTGGAGATGGTTCCGTAAAGCCTAATGATGGAAATGGTGCTGTTGCTTCAGCTTCTGATTCGGGTAGCATCAATAGGCTTGCTTCAATCGATTCATTCGATTCGAAATGGTATGTGCCAAGTGCTTCTTTTTTTTTGGCGTTGAGACCTTTTTTTCGCAAGCATCTTTTCACTTCATAGATGGATTAACGAAAATTTCACAACTACTACTCATGCTGTTCTATACATGTATCCATTGCACGGCGAGAAGACTAATCAATAAAGTTAAATGAAGCTATTAGTAACTCCATCAAGAATATTCAGCTCAATTCAATAATCAATTGTATGTATGTATTTGTGTGAGTGTGTATACTCATTCCAAAAAGTTGCTATTAATGGGAAATTGCAAGAGAAATGAGGTTCTATTCCCCAATTTATTGAAATATAATCTTAGTTACTTGTGTTCCTCGTTGTAGGTTTTCCATCGGTTTCCCTTGTTTTGTAACTTCTTTCCTATGTTTGACAGGCAACAATTTTTGGAGCCGGGCGAGTCCGTTCTTATGATCTCCATGGTCAAGAAACTGCAGAAGATAACTAGTAAGAAGGTGCAGCTCATCCTCACGAATAAACCAAAATTGATTTATGTCGACCCAGCAAAGCTGGAGGTCCGAGGAAACATCATATGGTCGGACAATCCTGCTGAACTCAACGTTCAAGTCATAAGCCCTTCGAATTTCAAGATTTGCACCGTAAGTCTCACCTCCTCTTTATAATATTAATGTTATATCCGTCTTGTGTAAAATATAATTATGAAAGCTTTGAAAGGTTGAGTATCAATGTGTAAATTGTAAACATTGGGAAATTATTGAAAATACGCTCGCAAGGTTGGGACATAAACTGATATTTGTGTTAGCTATCAAATGCCATGATTTAGATTAATACCAAAGTGGGGTTACCACTTTTAGCATTAATGCATCCTCATCCTCATCCCCATCCTCATCTAATGAAAAAGTAACTATTTCTTTATACAGCCGAAGAAGGTTATGTGCTTCGATGATGCGAAACAACGAGCAGCGCAGTGGAAGAAGGCAATCGAGGGCCTCCAAAACCGGTAAATTGCTTACTCGTTTGACTACACATACATCTGGACATAAATTATAACACAGCGGTAGAACACAAATTGGAAAAAGAAAACACGGGGCGACCCATGAATAGCTTTGGATGCTGCTCCGATTGGAAGCTTTCGGTTGAAGAAAGTCGTCGTTCGAGCTGCATAAAGGTGGGCCCCTCTCACATCAGCATCTTGATTTCTTGAATGTCTCTCTCATGGATATGTTATCCACCAGTTTTGTTACAAAAATAGTTTGTTCAGAAAATTTCCGAGTACCAAATGTTATTTAATTGTTTAGGTCAGTTTTTGGCTTTGATTTTAGTTCATCATTGTACTTTATTTTTGGATGATGAGATCTACAGACTGAATGGAAAAAGTGTAATAGACCAGAAAACCATTTGATTCATTTTAATGTATGGTGAAAGTTCAATGTGGGTTTCTTGAAGTTTGGCAAGAAAATTTGTGCATCTGAATGTATTAGGATTCATTAATATCCAATTAGAATATATTAATCCTCAATTAGGTTACTGATGTATTGGAGTGTGCCCCTTTATTTTAGTGATAAATTAGAATCTTAGGTCGCAAACAGTGATTTGATTGATGATGATGGAGAAAATTCTTATCTCAGTTCACCGCCTTAACGACAGAGAAAAAGAGTGATCAAATTCTGTTGAATCTAACTCATAGTGATCATTTATTTACGATACTTAGTTGATATTCATAAAAAGTATCTATTGAATTATTAGTTCAATACAATATCTTTAAAAGAAAGACGAGTATTCTTTGCTCGTTATCAGACAATCACTTATTAACAAATTTCGTATGTAACTAATACTTTGCATTTTTCATCTCAAGGAAAACCCTTTTCAATCCGTTTTTTTCCCTATTTAGTTTATGGGTTTGTTTTAGGTCTTTTTATTGCAGCAAATAACACTACGCTTATTTGAATCGGTAATTTTCACACGGTTTCCAAACATTGTAATTACAACATAATTTATTTATTTTTTACAATTACGATATTTGCAATTTATTTCAGCAATTTTTTTTGCATTCTAAAACGACGCGTTAAGAATTGGGGATGTTTCTAGTTTTTAGAATGTATTAAAATTTGTGTAAAATGTAAATGTATTATTTGTAACAATTAACCCTTGATTTTGTAATAAACATAAAGGCTTTTGTTTTACAAATTGTTCAAAATTGGAAAAAGGAACAAAAACTAATTTGAGGAAGGATTGGTTAAAATTGTAAATTGACATGTGTGAAATCGGTTAAAATTGTAAATTAAATAATCATTCTTGAGATCTCATGATCCAGATAGTTCTGAGACTGGACCAGTCTGAATTTAATAAGCTGAATTCTACTTTATTTTTCAGAAAAAAAACTATCCATGTGCTTATGCCAATTGCCAAACCAAAAAAAGAAAAGAAGAAACTATGTATGTGCAAACCAAGAGCCATTAATTTGTAATCAACCACCATGTTAATTAGTGTGATAAATAGTTGTAATGTTTCCACGAGTAACATTAATATTATAAACTACTATTATTGTATCAACCACAAATTTGAACTTGTCAAAAAAGTAAAGTATACATGCACGTTAAAGATTAGTGAATTAATTAATTAGTCTTTCATCATTACTATTTACTAATGTAATTATCAGAACAAAATCATATTAATAAATATAATAAAGTATGTACGGCAGGACCCATAACCATCTTATTATTCCTCTTTGTCCTTTCAGAAATGGCAAATTTAAACCGAGAATAATATTGTCTAAAATCTTATTTTAGTGAAATTGCATGAATTTGGAAATAAAACCAACATTATCATTTACTCATAAGGGCTAACTTTATATTTAGCCATTACACGTGAATATTTATATTTATTTTGCATACGCACACATCACAATCGTGGATTTTCATAAATAAAAATAAAAAATTGCAATATCAATATGGCAATTGTTTTGCTGGAAATCATCTGGCAGCTGCACTCATATGAAGCATTTGTTTCTTACAATACCAATCGCATTTAACCACTTGGCAGTCCCTCATTGGTTCCCAATCTAAACAATTAAAGTATGGAAAAAAATATCTCAAAATCTAATTAAATCCCAAAAAATCTAAATACTAAAAACATGGCAATTAGTACCCCTTCCAATTAATTGACATCCTAAACTTGGGAACACTTATTAATGAAATAAAATTATATCTAAATTAACCTTATTTAATAATTAATGATTTTTTGACTATCATTATTTTGATGTGGAAATGCAGTGTACAAGATAAAAGACTTTTGATAGTATGATTCACTTACATTTCACTCATGCAACAATTCTAATTTAAATAAAGTCAGCCCAATTCTATTTCTAATTATTGAACTAGATTTTGAGCCAAAAAATTTAAATAAGGAGGTAAATCATAGCTTGACAAATTTACCACCATCTCTATAGAATTTTTTACAATTGCTTCAATTTTGATTCGTCATTTTTGTTAAGATCCATGATTAAGAAAGCAAAATCTGCAGAAGCAAAACCATAATCAAACTATGAAAATACAAATTAAGTTAGGAAAGAGATGGAA
>JAYJMF010034417.1:0-21586 GCA_036873715.1 Salvia sclarea
AAAAATATACTCCATATTAACAAAATAAAAGCTTCATAACCATGTTCAATGTACCTCCGAAAATGATATAAATCGACAAACTCAATTGGTGAGATAATAATATTATATTTAATAATAAAAAATAAAGTAATATAAAAATTGAAAATGAGAAAAAGGGTCAAAATAAATATATAATATTCTAATTTTAATGGAAAAAATAAAAAATCATGAAAAAACTGACAAAAATAGAAAAAGCAGATGGGAAAAAAGATTGTACGTTACGCATGATGACACTTTGGAAGTTATTTTTATTTTACATTTTTTTAGAACCAACATAAAATTTAGAATAATGATAACTTTCTTAATTAATATTAAACATATTATATATCCTATATCAATTTGAAGATATTTTTATGACCTTCAATTTAAAATACATATTAAATATTTTATTATTATATAATTAAATTATTTTAATTTTTAAAATAAAATAATTAAAAATGTGAAAAAAATAGAATCAACTCTCTCTCTCTCTCCACCCCACCTCTCCACTACACTCTCTCTCTCTCCACCAATTTTCCACTCCACGTAGAAAATGAAAAATCAATTTTTTACACAAATATTATGACCTAAATTTGCATATTATTTACAAAATTGCCACTACTTCAAATTGATTGAAATCAATTTCTAAATTAGGATTCGTCTTTAATGATATATAGATGCTATGTTATGTACGTGGTTACCGAATTAACATATATCATATATCTAAACTGCGTGAGGTTAATTTAACCCGGTAAGCTAGCTTTGGAACAAAAGATCGATATCTGAGGAAGTCTGTTTGAATTATTAGAGATACAATTTTTATAGGGTTCCAAAATTGACAAAGTGATTACAAAATAACATGCAGTCTCGGAGGGACATATTGAGGCCAGGGTAATCAGTCCCTTTAGTGCAAGTAATAAGTACTCTTATATAAGCATGAGAATTTTATTTTACTTATTTCCAAGAAAAGTATATGCTTTCTACTCTTTTCCTTCAAAGAGAACCTTGATAAACAAAATTAAGAAAAAAAAAATAAACGTATATGAAATCTAGCTTCAATAAAGAATAATAAATATTGATAAAAGTAAGGGGATGGTACATTGCTGGAAAAGAGTTTGATTATGATCTAAAGTATAAGTGTAGTCACAAATCATGTTAAAGTTTTAATTAAAAGGAAAAAAACACTAATTAACTACCAAATTGTTGTTCTCTTCATGTACACACACGCGGACGCGCACATACACACAAATAACAAATCACTTAGAATATATTTTTGAATAAACGGGGGAGAAATATTGTGTCTAATAGAAGTCTTGGAATTATGAAGAAACATGATGTCTTCAAAACCTGATCCAAATGACATTTTGGGCAAGAAGAATTAAATATTCAGCTCCAAGTTCTCGGAAATACACAGAAACCAATGTTTGGCTGCATTCATGGAGGCATCGCATGTGACATTTATGAGGAATATAATTTAATTATCATTTATAAATTAAACATATATAAACCTAAGTTGCATTAGTCTACAACTCTACATGTTTATCTAATCCAACTAGGAATGGCAATGGGTCGGGTACCCACCCATTATGTATTTCCCAAATTCAAATCCGTCTAAAATTTTTAAACCCAAACCCGACCCGCTCCCGTTGTGTAATACTGGCTAATTATCCATCCAAACCCGTTTATATTTATAAAATAATTAAATATGAACTATCATGATATTTGAAACACAGTGATCAATTATGAAAATTATAACACAAAGAAATAAACATGATAATAATAACAAGACAAATTAATGTATATTACCTTTAATTTGTAAGCATAAACAAATTCAAAATAACAAACAAGAAACCCAAAAAAATATGTAAATTTTACTTAAAAAAATTTAATTCTAAGGGTAAAAGTTGGAAGAATTCAAACTGACCTAATAACAAATCGAAAAGAGATGAGTGGGTAAAGAAGATGAAAAAATTAAGATTGTTTAGAATTTTGGATAAATTAATTTATCATATGAGAAAAAGTATAAGTTAAGAGATGAATTGAGGCTTGATGTTACATAATGGGAAGCAAATGCAATATATGTAATGTATTATTATGTATATAAAAAGTGAATATATATATAAAATCTATATTATATGTAAACGAGTTCGGGTAGTGGGTACCCATAGCTAATTTCTCAAACCCAACCCAAACCCATCACGGGTATTAGTCTCCAAACCCATACCCGTTCCAAACCCATTTTATACTTACCCAAACCCGACCCAATAGAATTTGGTAAGTGCGGGTACCCTCGAAAACCCGACCCGTTGTCATCTCTAGTAAAAACGATGTTAGTACGATCAAAACAAGCTGTAATTTATAATTCAAAGTTTGATAGTTATGATATAGAGATCTATGTTCTTGCATATTAATTGAAATTCAAAGAAATTTAAATTTAAGATACGAGAGAATATACTGTAGTTATCATGAAATACTGTTGTCTCTATTTTTAACAAAAAAAGGTGGTTCCAAATTCTTGAAAAATGTGTCATTATCCATTCGAAAAATTTGCATAGTAAAATATTAATAAATGTAGTGAATTATTGTTTCATTGTTTGGTCTTTACGCTTTATTATACGACACGAGCACTTATTACAGCGCAAGTGAACAAATTACTTAAGAGGTACACAGATTCTGTCATATGATCAAATCGCTACTCACGGGCACAGTTTGAAAATTTATAATTATAAGAATATATTAATATACTATAATAAAATTATGAAAAAAAATAATCAAAATTAATGAATTAAAGTTTTAATTAAATTAATGATTATATATCTTGTCCATTGTTCAACCGTTTCTAAGAAAAAGATTTTCAAGTTGCAGAGCTTCAATTTATTCTAACTGGACCATTAACGAAAAGAGACTAAATGCACGAAACTATTACTATATGAAATGCATGCACTCATCATTCAAAACTTTTTTTTTTTTTTTGAGATCTCATCATTTAAAACTATTATATATAGTAATTGTTCAAAGGTTGTCGATTATAATTTTATAATAAAGTATAGCCTAGCTGTCATGTCCTTCTGAGTTATCTAATCCTATCATGATTTGATAATCGTATTGTTGCATAATTTCAATCTGGTGTCTGCTCTTTAATTTTCTTCTAATAGACTCAAACTCTGCTACGAATATATGAACATCATAACACTCATCCAGTTATTTTATACAGTTATTTATCAAGTAAATAACAATAATATAATACTCCACTCCACTATATGTATATTAGAGGTAGCATTTGCAAAATTATGTGCAAGAATGTAAATTTTAAAAAAAGTACTATACACAAAGTTCTCGACAAGCTGTTGAACTACAATTTATTTTGACAAAAGTCTATAACTTGATTATGTTTATACTATATATCTGGCAGATGATTCCTAACTTTAATTGTTGTAATTATTTCCATACAGTGTCACCATAAATATTAAATTATATCAACATGGAACTATATGGTTCCAAAAAAATCGAAAATCTTTCTCCCAGCTAATTTAATAAAAATTCACGACATTTGCATGCACTCATGAGTCATAATTGTAAAATATTCTAAGATTCCTATCGGTCGAAACACGACCTTAATTTATACTATATAAATCTCTGAAATTAATCTGCAATTTGAGTAAATTAAATAAAATGGAGAACTTTGAAAATGCTATACATCATTAATTAAATGTAACTCTACAATTCCTATCGGTTAGGAAGAACCTTATCCACTCCTTAGAAATCAAGATTTTTAAAAAAAATAAAAAAAAATTAAGAATTGTATTTTCTTATATGGCAATAGTAGATCATACAAAAGGTCAATGGTTCGAGGGATTCATAATTTCTACAATTAATTATTATATGATTTTCGTCGTAATTTATATATGAGATATAGTCGGACATAAAATGAAAATAGAAAACGTGGATTATAAATGAAAGATGCTCATGGTAAGCACTCGATTGTGTGTGTGAATATTAGTATTATATATATGTGTATATATTAAGATATGAAACCCTAAATTTTTGGTGCAAGTGAATTTCAGTGGGAACGTGGACTTGCTTTTACTTTTCAGATTGGGGGAATATGTAAGTATTGACTATGACCTCTACCTCTGTGTTTATCCATATTTATATTATTTTTTTATTATTGCCTCTATATATTTCCTTCTTTTATTTTTCATCACTTCCAACTTTTTCTATTCCTCTCCTCCATGAACTCCACAATTTCAACCACTTGGCCAAAAATTGCTGACATGATAGGACAAGTTGTTCTTCAAAAATAAATGGCTATTTTTCTTTTTACTAAATAGGAAAAACTTCTAGTAACTGCGCTTCATGAATGCTTGAATTACTAAAACCTTCTCTCTTCGTTTAATTATTACGTTCTCGATCACAATTTTAGAAAACTTATAAGTTTCAATATTTATAAATTGATTCAAGAGTTTATAAGATGTTAAAATATTTAGACAATTAAGCTTATAAGCTAGAGAAAAAAAGATTGTGAGTTTAGAAAGAAAATATCATTGCTAGAGAGAAAAAAGTAAAGAGATGTGAAATTAGAAAGATGTAAATCTATATTTGAAATATCAAATTATAATAAAATTTTGGTAAATTAATTGTTATTTATAAGATTATGAAAAATAAATAAATTGAATTGAGGAACTTATGTTTTTAAAACCTTATAATTGTTGTTTTAAAGAGTTTATGAGTTCAGTTAAATACTCCCTCAATAATATGAAACTACGACTATACTATTGCAATTTGTAATGTAAATTAATAGATGTAGTTTTAGTGTTGATGTTATGGGTCGGTAGTCGGCTTTCATGGCTAATGAATATTGCAAACTAAATAAGTTGAGCAATGAATTATTAATTAATTATTTTTGTTTCATGCATTAAAAAACTTTGTGTGGACATTACACAACGTACGTCATAATCAATAAGTGATCATATTAATCTAGCTAGAATTAATAAAGTATTTGCACAAACCTCACCGTCAATTTTCGATGCAATAATCTAATAAAATTGTACGTTTATCCAAGTAAACAAGTTACTAGCTAGCCTCTCGATGTTATTTGTATTTACGATTAAAAAAAACAAAGTCATTAATATTTCCATGATTCACAGATAGCCTACAAGAAATCTTCCTTAATTACAAATCAGCCCGTAATTTTGATGTTACTGGAAAAATAATTGTACATATATATACATTCTTAAAAGAAATTGTACATATAGTACTAATTTTCCTAGCTGGCTGTTTTAATAAGCTTGAATTTTTCTTAATTAGTAGTAGTATATATATATATATAGGAGTGGGTTATGGTGCGAAATTTTCATTTACCACATCTTTTATATGTGTGTAGCACTATCAGTATTACTATTTAGTACAGATTTAAATATATGAGTTTAGCACATATTTTATTATTTTGTAACATAGATTCTCTAGCACAAACAACACAAACCCTAGCACAAACAACACAAACACTTAGCACAACCTTTGCGTAGCACACGGAGCACAAACACTTAGCACATTTGAGTGTAAATCTCCACCATTGATGTAACCCATCAAAGGCCCAGATTCATTCATATTTCCTACGAAATTTACCTTTCCTACCTGAACCTATCCCTATATGTATATCTATATGTATATATATCGGTCTAAAAAAATCTATGTATATATATCATATCATATCATGAGTTGACTAACTATTATAAAAATCTTAATATATTTGTACAATAAAGATCAGATAGTAAAAATAAGAAGAAAAAAATCAAATAATTTGAAAATGATTATATATGCACACATAGATGAAAATTGAACACTGAACAAACCAATTAATTAATAGCAATAGTGAAAGTCACAAATTGAGTATTATAGAAAACGTTAAACTATACTTAAATTCTACCGACATAGTAATAAAAGGCTATCCCGCCGTAGCCATCATTATTTGGTGAGTTAGATACATTCTTTTGCTTAAAGGAATTGTTAGCAATAATTTACATGGATAAACTACTCTGACTAACCTAAGGTCCTAAATTAACCAGCATGAAATCCAACAATATATCGGTTAATTATTATTTATTTATCATGATAAATAAATCCATAATACTTTTTTTTGAACAAAAAATAAATCCATAATACTATTTCTACGTATACGCATAGTAAATTTAAAAATGTGCGCGCAGTGTATACTTAACATGTAATTCATGCAAGAGAGATAAATTGTACTATAAGGTAAGCTTTGAAAATTCACTTCATAAGTAGTTGGTTGAGGTTGTGCAATAAAATCTCATCCATATTCCTTGTGGAATGATTCAGTTAGAAAGTCAAATGATTAAATGCAACTCATGACCTATAAATTATATACTAGGTAATCTATATATGCCAGGCTTAATTTAGAGGGGATTTGGTTGAGTATATAAACTCTTTATAATAATGTATAACTTGCAGAAAATTAGTTTCTCAAACTTAACTTATTTTTTCATAATTTTATAAGCAATACTTAATCTACAAAAATAATTCTACATCGTTATGGGGGACGTCAAGTCGTTCTTGTGGGCTTGGGTGATGAGCAACAAGGAGAAGCCTAAGTCTGATAAATCGTTCCAAGAATGGTACTGCTGCCCGTGGTAGTTTCGGTTATGTTGAGGGCTGAGTTCTTATCTTCTGCTTGGGATTGTGTTTTTGTGACGCTTTTGGATCACCTCTGTATGCTTTTTTCTTGGCATGTCTTATGCCTGCTACCTTCAATAAAATTCTTTTTCTTACAAAAAAAAAAAAGTACTACCAAATTAATTTATTTTCAAATTTCTCTATCTATCTTTAATTAATTTCCTCTCTCTAACTTATATGCTCAATTATCCAAATATTTTTAACAACTTAGAAACTTTTAGGACATTAAGTATATCTATAAGCATATTCTAAAATAAGCTTAGCCAAATACTGCCTCAAAGTAGGATCCAAACTTTTCAATAATAAGCTAAATTCCACCAATTAGGCAATTGCGGTGAGGTTTATTTTTTCTGATCATATCCTTATGAATGAAAAAAATACCACTAATTAATTACATTACTTTTTTACTTTTGTTTCTTTCTTTTTTCTTTGTTTAGGTAACATTGAGAAAACTTACACTCAGATGTAAGCAAATCACACAAGATGCATTGGCAATAATCTTGGTGTCACAAGTTGTACCTAAAATATCTTGGTGGAATTGATATTTATAGCTTTTAGTTGCAAATTCATCCATCCACTAGTTTGCCAAACCAAGTGGATGTTGTAGCTGATTCTAATTATAGGAGATTATGTATATTCTACAACAAAACCATGAACGATCACATAGGAAATCTAAACTCTTAATTATATTTTAACTAATCAATTCAATCGTCTCTAACGTCAACGCAACCACTATAGCATTATTCAAATATATTTTAAAAAAACATTGGTTAATTAGGGTGGCCCATGCATGCATTCTCAGATCGAAAAATAAAAGAAGAGGAAAATACAACGCATGTGAAAGGAAATTAATTAAAAAGAAATGTTGAATTTGGAGGTACGTACGACTTCAAATATTGTTGTTCATTAATAATAATAATAATTAAAAAAAAGGGTATTTCAAAATCCAGAATTCTCACTATCACGTGTTTAATTATGGATTTAGAATCATTTGCTTCATATTGTTTAATTTAATGCATGCTTATAGAATAATTAATAATGGTCTTTGTTAAATTGAGTCAATAAATAGCGACAGTTACCATAAGATCAAGAAGCTATATAATATAGTGGGCAGTGGGTACCCATAACTTTAATCGTTTTATCTTGAAAATAGGTTAATTAATAATTAAAAATGAGTATATATAATTTACATATAAATGAAACTATAGAGAAACTGTATCTAGACACAACGAGCATATGGGATTTCACTATTTACTTACAAAAAAAGTCTTGGACCGTTCATGATAAATTGAAGTGGAGCAAACAATTTCGTCAACGCTTTCAATAATATTCTTTTGTACCTTCAAACATATATAGTTTTTCGTAAGATCTATAATTTAGACTTCTATTCGGACCTATGGATAAGATGATGTGACCAAAAATATTGTTTATAGACTATCTTATCTTATTAACTAACGGTTCATAATCATGAGATTGAGAAAATTTAGCCTTTCTTCTCCTTCAAAAATTTCAATTTTATGTAATGAATTTTAAGCTTTAACTTTTAGTTAATGATTTTTATTAATTAATTAGGGTTAATTATTTCGTAATCATGGAAAGGTATTACAATTTACAAGTGCTTTTTAATTTGTAAAGTTGCCTTCCGCTTGCACAGTTAATATAAAATGACTAGCTTGATAGATTCATGTTTAATCTATGTGTGCCTTTCTCGGAAGCAATTTTGTAGACGGTCAGAGCTATTTATTAATTTCAGAAACAATTTTAATTAAACGGTAACATATCTTTAGCATAACTTGAAAAAATATAAGAAAATGTCCCAACATTCAATATTTTTCTCAAAAATGTGACAATGCCCGACTGTAATGTTTTAGTACCCAATTTTGAATAGCATAAGTAACAAAAATATTCCAACTCAAAATTTACGCTAAAAAAAAGGGTCAAATGTACATTTAGAGTTAAGAATAACGGTAGAGTCCATGGAAAGACCTCATGTAGTACATCCTCTCCCCAATATGTGATATGTGTCCACTTTTGCTTTTCTTTTGACTACAAAACATTCTCTTTTCCCTTTCCACACACCAATGTTACACATACCCATTTATTTTCTTTAAATTTAAATTATCTATAATTTTCAACTTTCTACTTAATATTTTCATTTATAATCCTACGTCGCCTAGGTATTTATAGGTTCAATTAGATTGTGTTTGAATCATTTGAATCTCTATGAAAGTATGATTGTTGATTTAATGGATAATTTTAATATGATAACATAATACAAGAAGATTTGAGGGTGTGTCAATAGGAAAAAGGGCTAAAATATAAGGGGATGTATTACATGGGCTCTTTCCATGGACTCTACCAAGAATAACGTTTATTTGTGCTTTTCCCAATGTAGGGCTATGAATCCACGTACTATCAGGCATGATACGTCGACTTTGAGAGTCCGAAATCCTACATGAGACATTTTTGTTACATTATTGAAATAATGAAATATATGTCACACATTGCTACAATTTAAAGGAATACATATTTTTTAAAATAATTTTTAGGGACTTTTTGTATATTTTTGAAATATTAAAGTCAGAGGCGGAGCGGGCATGCGTGGGTCCACATGATTTTTATTTTATTTTTGTAAAACGCATATGTAATTATGTATGCATATATATAATGTTTTTATTTAATAATTCTTTTATTATAAAATAATAACTTGATGTTATAGCTTATATTAAGAAGATGGCGTGAATTACATAACAAAACAACAATCTCTAAACCACAATCATCAACTTAGAGTATTCCTTTTCTTCATCTTCTTATTATACTTATAACAATCGTTAGAATTTAAAAATTCTACATATTCAAAATATATTGCCTTTTGCTACTCTCGATTTGTATTTTTCTTTTTTACCTATTAGTATATTGTTTAGACTTAAGATTTATTGTGAATTTATGATGGGTACAAGAAAATAATTCTAATATCCTTTGGACTAACACTTATACTATCATAGTTCTTTCTTAATTACTAATTAACTTGAACTAGACATTTTTCATAATTTAATTATTTTTATTTTTTCGTATATGAAAAAGTATCTTATTTTGCGTGGATTTCAATAGTTAATAGGTGATCATGTTAACTTTTTTGGGGGGAATGTTGACATAGTATAATTTAAATAATGCAATTATCATTGTAATAGTAATTTTTAATTATTTAAAATTATAATTGGTTGCGCTTCTAATATATATTTCTGTCTCCATCACTGATTAATTTTTCTACTTTCTCTCTTTCTAGAACCAAGTTGTGTGGGGGATCACGCGTGATCTGTAAAAATACTTATGTCGTTAGTTGTTGATTAGTGGTATTAGTTATCTGTTAATTAATCATTTGACCTCGGATTAGGATTAGGATTAGGAATTATGAGTGCATGTAACATGCAATTCAAGAAGCCAACCAGGAAATGGCCTTTGCGAAATCTAAAGAAGACCGTTGACTCTCCCTCTCTAAAAGTTCCGCGTAATTAACGTTTATTAAGAGGAAAAAAAAATAGTGTTTATTTGAGACAATGGCCTGATACATACCTCCCAACAATTTCACACATCTACTAATTTGTCATTTTCCAATTTGTTTTATTCAAAAATCAAGTCTTCTCGAATAATTAATCTTCAGCCAATAAATTAACTCTTCAACCATATTAGAATTATCTACCCCGACAATAACAGTTCTTCAATGCGTTTTAACTCAAATATAAAAACAATTATACAACTGACATTTTTTTAATTGAGATTTGGATGTCTAGGAAAAGAATATAATATTGGTTTGGCTCACCAAAAAGAAAACTAAACTGAGATTATTTGAAAAGTTACTATAGGAATTTGGACGAAATATATAGTAACCTCATGTTTTTATTTAAAAGTATGTAATATTAATTGAAAATTATAATCTATATGTAAATTCTACTTTTTAATTATAAAGTTGGTGGCCAAATACATACATAATACATCTATATTAATGTTGAAAATTTTCATTATTACAATTCTGGCTAAATTAAAATTGAGGTGTCATTGCTTTTCAATGTATAAAATGATGCAGTTATTTACATCTATCTCATCTCCCCCCAAAAAAAAACTGAAAGTTTTTTTTTGAGAAAAAGAAAATGAAGGTTGAAACAAAATTCATAATTTGTGAGCCATAATATTTTAATTTCTTTCATTAAAAGGTATTTTTTAGCTTTTGTTTTTCTAGAGAAAGAAGATGTAAATGACCATGGTATATATTCCCTGTTACAAAATCACGTCGTTTTGCACGTTCGATAATAATACGATGTCAAAATTATCAGATGTCACACCAGTTTTATTCGACTAAAATTCTAATCAGGTCAAATTTTAAAAATGATAAAAGTGCATGTACGTATTTACCAACCACATCAAGTTTATAATTTATCAAAAAAGTCGAATTTTAATTTATGATTTTACAAATAACTTGTGATTTAATTAATCCAATCTACACCTTCTTATTTATTAATTTTGGTGAGGGCTAAGCATAAGTATTTTACTTTATAAATTCACAACGAATTAGTGTCTGCTGCTAACTGTTTACAAATTTCAATTTTAAAAGAAGAAATGAGGACTGAATTTAATAACAGGTAGAATTGTTTATAATTTATAGTAGTAATGTTTTCGTTGTTAAAAAGCAAGGAAAAGCAGGGCAGGGATAGCCCGTGAAGCGGATTTAACAGGGTGTGGAGTCCGACACGCAGAAGCAGTTTTCTAGAGAGAGAAAGTGGTAGTTAGAGAGAGAAACGCGCTTCGGCAGACACATACCTCTCTGCGACCAAAACCGCCGTCTGTTTTAATCTCAAGGAACAAATCCACTCGCATTTTGCATACACAACAACCGCCGTCGCCGTCCATGGACCAGGTATGTATCTAACCCCCGCACATTTCCTCTTTTGCCTCTCATTTCAAGCATCAATGGCTGCGCCAATTTAGTGAAAATGTGAGACTGCTGATTTTTTATGCTTTTGATTATTTCTTTTTTCAATTTTTAGTTCGAGTTCTGGACTGTTTGCTTCGGATTTCTAGTGTAGCTGAGTGGATTAGATGTTAAATCGGAGGAGTAATCTGGTGAATTTGTGTTTTCCGTGGTTGGAATTGATGTTTTTGAGTTCTCAGACTCGAGCTTCTGTTTAGGAAATTTATTTACCAATTTGCATTTGTGATTTAGGATAAATTTGTTCATCATGTTATTCAAGCTGAATTTGGACCTATTTCCTTTTTCAACCTTTTGGATTTTGAGGTATTGCTCGTTTTGGAGATTTTTGTTACATTTTTCGGATTCTATTTTTGCTTTTTGAGATTACCGTTTTTCTGTTGATGGATTTACAGCCTTTTGGTTTTAGAAAATGTTAAATAAGCGGGAAACTGGTAGCTAATTAAAATATATCGTTTGATCTGCTTTTTTGTTCCATGTGAGGTTCTTCTTTTGGGGAATCTTCTTTTCTTGCTTTGCGCTTTTCCTCCGCCTTCTTTATTTCCTTTGTTGTTAAGCTACGGGAAAAAGTTGTTTTGTTAAAGACATTTGGTGAACTGCTCAAGCTTCTGTAGTAAAGATGCTAATGATTTGAAATTGAATTTAACTTCCGCTGCTGATAATTCCTGTGCTCCAATTGCAGAAGAACTTGAGAAAAAGGCAGGACAACAAGTGTGTTAAGTAACTAGTGGATAGTGCTACTTCAGTAGATGTCGTTCCGTAGCCTAGCTCGTGACTTGAGGGATAGTATTGGAAGCTTGTCGAGACGAAGTTTTGATGTGAGGCTGCACGCTCACCACCGTGGGAAGTCTCATGGCGCTGTCCATGAGTTGCACGATCAGCCTGAAGTTATTCAGACCAGTTGTTGGGCTGGTCTTCCACCTGAATTACTCCGTGATGTGATTAAGAGATTGGAAGAGAGCGAGAGTACATGGCCTGCCAGAAAGCATGTGGTGGCATGTGGAGCTGTTTGCCGGTCATGGAGGGAGATGTGCAAAGAAATTGTTCAATGCCCTGAATTTTGTGGAAAATTAACCTTTCCGATATCTCTCAAGCAGGTTAGTAGCGTCTCTTTATTTTTCATTGATAGTGGATATTACCTTTCACTGCCAACTTACCAAGTCTGTAAGTGATAGTTGATTGGCTGCCTGTTGATCAATGTTTTGCTAAAAGTATGCTGTGTTTATTATATGCAGCCAGGGTTTCGAGATGGAACCATCCAGTGTTTCATTAAGAGAGACAAGTCTAAGCTGACTTACCAACTATTTCTGTGCCTTAGTCCTGGTAAGTAGTTGATACTGGCTGACTTTATTTAATTATGTTAAACCCAGCTTCCTATTTGATTGATTTCAGTATTAATGCTAGATGAACCTAGTGTTGTTTTAGATTCATGTTGTGTTTGTGGCAACATGATCATGATGTAAACTGGATGATTCAGTTATGTCATATGTGTCATATCATTGCTTCAATGTAAGCTTTATTCGTTGAAATTCATATTTACTATTTCCCTAAGCTGGACATAAAATTGTACTGTTCTATTTAGATGAGTAATCTCAATTGAGTTTCAGAGTTAAGTGAAAATGCTTGTGTTTTGTTCTTTTTTGGCTATAATTTCATTGACTAAATATAAAATTTAACTTTCCAAGAGTTTGGGTTGGTAACTGGCAAGTCATTATTTGTCAACAAATTTCTATGTATATATGTTATTATAATCTGGGGATGAATAAGGAGTTACCTAATGAGCCAAAAAATTTATTCCGTACGCTGGTGCCACCTGGCTGAACCTTTTGCCGATTGCCATAGAACCTGTTAAGCGAAATATCTAAATGTTTTTGTTTGTCAATAAGCTCAAGTAAGTGATTGCTGAAAGAGTTTCTGTTTATTGAATCTTCTCTCATGCCATCTATGTTGGCTTTTTAAGGAGCTACCAGGAGAATTTAATTATATCTTTCAAAGTTACTTCAGTTTACAGCCTTGTATCACAATACTAGCTCATTCTTTTATATTGACCACTCTAAGCTTGATAAAACAATTGATGAGATCTTCATAAATACTTCTTTGTTAATCAGTTGCTTTCCTTGTGTCTGGTCATATAGGAATTTGACGTGGATTTTAGACTTGACCTATTTATTTTAATAAAGAAAAGAACTATCGAGTTCCTGGTTCTGTTATGAATTATGATGCAGTTGTACTCTATAAAAGTTGTAGAAATTGATATTAACTATTGGTTGTGGAAACTTTCGCTTCTGTAATGATTTGAAAGGATAAACAATACAGAATCTTGTAGGATGAGCGCATGCTCAGAGGCCAGGGCATAGATATTTAAATCGACTTGCTGTTTTACTATACTTATTTGATTTTTTAAATTCAATTCGTCTAACCCGTTAACATTTGTATGTTTTTGCAGCTTTGCTTGTCGAGAATGGTAAATTTCTTCTTTCGGCAAAACGGGTTCGCCGAACTACTTGTACAGAGTACGTGATCTCGATGGATGCTGAAAGCATATCAAGGTCAAGCAGCAGCTATATTGGAAAAGTGAGGTGAGTATATTTCTTAAGCCACACCTTCCTCTGAGCTTGCCGCAATCTGGTCATCCAAAACTTCACTGTCGAGAAAGGGATTTACTTAATGCTGCATATTTACTGCTCCTATTGCATGGATAGACAAATTAATAATTTTGTTATTATAATCTTGTAATAAGATCTGCCGTAACCATTCACTTATCCGTTGGACCATTCCTCTCAATGTGGTTTCCAAAGAACATTTGTACGATTCTGTTTTTTTGCTGAAATAGAAACATCAACCCGTCATGAGACCAGCACTATTCAATTGGTCGTTTCTTTATCAGCTACATTCTGTAGAATAATCTAACTTTCACTTGGTTATTTTATTTTGTGAATGGGTTGTGTTACAGTGAATCTTATTTCATTCTGATTTCTATCTGTTTCTATTTATCTCATAACTGATAACAGGTTAACTAATCGCATTTGCTACCTTGTTCTGATCAGGTCCAATTTTCTTGGAACCAAGTTCATAATTTATGACACACAACCGCCACACAACAACTCCAACATCTCTCCACCCGGTCGTTCCAGCCGTAGGTTCTACTCTAAAAAAGTTTCACCAAAAGTTCCCAGTGGAAGTTACAACATCGCACAGGTCACGTATGAGCTTAACGTGCTCGGCACAAGGGGTCCTCGTAGGATGCACTGCGCCATGCACACAATCCCCGTTTCTTCACTCGAGCCTGGTGGTACTGTCCCTGGTCAACCCGAGCTACTTCCCCGCGCTCTGGAAGATTCATTCAGGAGTATTTCCTTATCTAAATCGATAGCTAGCTCAACAGAGTTCAGCAGCGCCCGATTCTCAGACATAGCCGGCCCACACGAGGAAGAAGATGGTGGTGGTGGAAAGGATAGGCCTTTAGTTCTGAAAAACAAGGCTCCGAGGTGGCACGAACAACTGCAGTGTTGGTGCCTCAACTTCAGAGGAAGGGTAACGGTTGCATCGGTCAAGAATTTCCAGCTCATCGCCGGAACTCAGCCAGCCGCTGGCGCTCCGACCCCGTCCCAACCGAACCAGTCTGATCATGACAAGATCATACTGCAGTTTGGTAAGGTTGGTAAAGATATGTTCACAATGGATTATCGATATCCTTTGTCAGCATTTCAAGCCTTCGCCATATGTTTAAGCAGTTTCGACACGAAACTGGCTTGTGAATAGTAGCAGCAGCAGAAGATTTATGAAATAGGCTTCTTCTAGTTTTGGTGGCCAGTGTGAAATTACTGGTTTGCCCTTATAAATGGAGTAGTCTTCTCATTGTTTTCGAGCACTACCTTTTCTGTTAGGGTTTTTGCTGCTTAAATTCTGCCAGAGTAAGATGATTCTGTTGTGTGTTTAATTGTAATACCATAATTTTTCTTATTCTTGACAGTGCAGCGTAACCGAAAACTGCCTTCAGCATTAAATCGTCGGGTTATTCACTTGTGTAGATGCTACATCGAATGAATTATATTCAAATACGACTTGTGTGATTGCACGAGGATCGAAACACGACATAACATAAACAGCAGTGCTCTTAGGTTTAATTATCAAACATAATTCTAAATTAATACTAATTACTTAACAACTATGCTCATCATTATCTATTTAGGACCACAGACCTACTTTTCTTAATAAGTCTGTTTCACTAACTTAAAACTACTCAAAGCTTTGTGATTATCGAAAATGCATAAACATTAACAAACAAAACTTAACCAGCCTTCCATTTGTCACACAAAAGTCAAATGTTTGATTCTTGATTGCAAAGTGTTAAATCTTAGAACAACAGCCAAAAATGTACGGTCTACTACACGAAAAAAAAAAAAAAAAAAAAACAGCAGCAAATTTCCCCAAACTTGATCATCAGAGATGCTAAAAACTTGTGATCACCTGAGAAGAAGCAAAAAAAAAAAAGCAGCAAACCCATGATTAAATTTCAAACAACAACTAAACATGATAACAATTCTTGCTTTGTGAGTGGCTTATTATGATATAAAAAACAAGAATATAATTGATGATGGCAACAAACCTTGTCAGCAACACCACTTCTGGAAAAACCGAAACTTCTGAAGTGAAGGAGGCGCCGCCGTGGCCGCCGCCGCCGTCGCTGCGGCGCCATGGTAATGACAGATACTGAGAAGTGAGCACTTTGTAGGAGAAAGGAATTGATAGAAACTAACTCAACATGAAACCTTCATAATATGCAGTGCATAATTGGCATGTATATATGCAAATAGTTAGCTGTTTCATGCTAAATACAGACAAAATAATATGTTACACTATTGGTTAAAGATTGAGAATGATGGCAAGTTAGGACCAGTCCCCTATATATATATATATAAAATAAAATAAAATAATTAATATTTATGTATTTAGGTTTCAATTAATAATAAGGGCAGCCACACTATGACCTCAGGTTTCACCTTTTGTGCGTGTCTTGATCCTGATTGGTCAAATCCCACGGATTTAAATAGAATTTGCTGCATGGGATTTAGCACTCTCAAATTAGTGGAATCTAATAACTAAATTAAAGTAGTAATCAACGATTTTTTGTTCTTCTTAATTATATCTTCAGTCATGCTCTTGCTTTTCTTTTCTTGCTTTATGGGAATTTGATACCGAAATCTCAAGGCCCTCTCATGCTCTCCACTTTAATCATCTTTTTTTTTAAAATTTTAATTAACTTATGATTATCTTCAGGTTGTGTGTGAAATATTTTAAACCTATTTTGATTAGCAACTATTTAATTAGCATATTGACAATTATGTGTTAGGCTACGTGTAGTGTAGGAAAAATTACGAAGCCGGTATTTATGTCAACACCAATAATTTATTTGAGAAAAATAAATAGACATAGTTAAGTAATTGATGGGCCTCAAAGTAATTGCTGGACTAGGTCCATCACTCATGGAGTGATCATATCAGAACTAAATAACTCATCTTTTATTGATGATTGTAGCTACATAGATATCAATGTATGATAAGGTGGAGCACTAAATTGAATTTAATGGAATTAAAATTAAAGGTATTCAAATTAAATTAAGTTCAATTATGTTATATGTCTGTGTGTGTTACATGGTGTAGCAATATGCGATTGGCAAAAACTTCCGTACCCCCAATGTATATATACATCACCTTATAATTTAAAGTTATGGGGATATGGTGGGAATATATGTTCTGTTTCTATAGAGTGATGTATATATACATCCGGGTTACGAGAGTCCACTTTTATGTGAAAAGTACAGATTGAAGTTGGTTAATATTGTGACCACTTAGAGCAACTTTTTAGTAGGATATATAATTAAGTTTTGTACGTAGTTTTGTTGGTGGATAGTGTAGCATTGGTGTCAAAGCTAATGAAGCTCAAACTACTAGTATTGACGAATATTGATGAGGGCAGGTGCATTAATACTTTGAAAGTAATGTGTGATTGATAATAAACATTTAAATGGTTGATAGTTTAAAATTTTTCGTCTTTTTATACTAATCACAAAGATATTAATCTTTTCATATCAATCACAATTCAAAGGGGACAAATAATCCATCAAAATTAATGTTACCATTTCCAAACCTATAACTCTATAAAATATAATTTTTACTTAGGTTTCTTAAAATGGGTTTCCTAGATGATAACATATAGTGGTGGATTCGACCTTTGCCTTTCTGCCAATTTTCATTAAACCTAACAGAGATTAAGATATGTAAACATGGGGGCACACAAAGTGGTACTAGTATATATTCTTGGAGTAAATAATTGTCTTAAAGACTAAATATATTCTTTTTAGGAGCTTTCTTAGAAAAAGTTAGATTATCGTTGTTAAATTATGGTCAAATGATAAAAATGTTATGGGCCTGAAACAAAAAAAGTCATTATTTTAAGCGTGACCCCATGCCACAGCCACACAAGATTGATATTATATACTTGTATGTTAAAATATAGAATTGAGATATTTGATAGATGTTTCTTCTAATATTTAGGGCATGGTTTTTTATCAGTACACATATAAGGGAATTATCTAATAGATGGGCAAAAAATTGGTATATGTCTCTTCAATTATAAGATCCATTAATTTACTATTAGCAGACGAGTAGTATGCCAGTCTAATCAAACTAAGTATTTAGTATTTATTCTTTAGTTCTATATATTATCTCCAAAATTCTTTAATTATATCATTAAAGCTAGACAACAATTGATATGAACCTACCGTGACCAACAACTAAAGGAATCAATATTCATTTCAAAATTCATAATGGATCAATGATAATGTGCTCTTTTCTTTTCTTTTCTTTTCTTTTCTTTTCATTTTTCTTTTATATATTTTTGGTCAAATTAACATAGAAATTTAAAGACCGTATCATAATATTGGATTGAGATCTTTGATTTTATATATTAATCATATTACTATAAGGCCAACACACGCGCACACCTCTTTTTGTTTAGATCATGAGTTGTTTCAGATCTTCACTTGTTGCAATGATGAAGAAAATCTAGAAAAACAGATACTCTAATTGTCATAAATAACATATGCTCTAATTTGTAATCTTTTACGCAATATATATCTTTCGAACGTTGCAACCACGACATCACCTTCTAGTTTTATTTTTATTTTTTAAATTACAACATCCTTCATTTCTTAGAGTACATATTAAACAAAATTTGTTGGAAAAAGTGAAGAATGTTGAAGTTACATTGAAATTACATAGTGATGCTGTAATTGATATACTTTAACAATAATGTATTTAAATAAACTGCAACTACTCTAACTAGGTATGTCGGCAACACATTCGTATTAATTTGTTTAATCTTTCATTCTTTTGTTAAAGAAAATGAAATAATTAATAAATAAAATAAATCAAGATATAAATATAATGTTGAGAGAATACTCTATTTAATTATCCTAACTCCAAATGCGCCGTATATAAAATCAAAAAACTTTTAAACTTTAAAGTCAATGTAAACAGATCATGAACACATTATAAGGGTGGTGGCAGTGACGCCCGCGGCCAGGCGGGCGGTGGCCTGCGCCCGTGAACACATTATAAGGGTGGTGGCAGCGACGCCGCGGCCAGGCGGGCGTCGCGCCCTTTTCGCCGTTGGAGACCGCTGGGGGGTGGCGGCTGCGGGCGGCTGCGCGACCGCGCAGGCGAGGCGGGCGCCCGCCACGCGTCGCCACCCCATTCTGCCACGTCACCTATCCGTTGCCAAAATTCAATTTTTCCTTTTCTTTTTTAATTTTTATCCCCATTTTCAACTATAAATACCCCATTTTTCATTCCATTTCATACACCGATCCTCCAATCTTCTTCATTTCTACACTATTTATCTTCAATTTCTACACCTTTTATCCAATCTCCTCCATATTTTCAAAAAAATGGATCCGAGCGACCCTTACTTATGGTTTGGTTCCGACTAAAATACATGGAGTTGGAACCCATCACCACCCCCGATTCGCACACCAACACCGATGCGGCCACAATCCGACTTTGTCCCCTACCAATCTTGTCACGCCCCACTTTCCGAAGACATAAGAAATGGGAAAATGAGTGTGAAACCCTCTTAACCTGGATATGTGTAAAGATATATCCTTAAGATTGGGTAATCACTCTCTAATAAAGAAAAAAAGACATCAAGAGATGCAAACTAATCAACAATATAAATGAACTTCAGGATCACAAAAGTTTTGTATCGTGCTTCTGATAATCAACACTCGTCAATTTACAATAGAAGCTACGAGTTCGAGCTCGGCAAAAGATGTTCCTCACAACATAAACAGAATAGTCTTAAGTTTAGAGAAAACGAAAGACAGGATAACAGCTAGTTCAGCGGAAGTCAAAAACACGGAGTGAACCCTAGCCTCAGCTCTGCCCCGCCAGCACCAACCTTCAACCTGTAAAACATTTGAGAAAATATTTGGGCTAAGTACTAATGTACTTAGTGGGCTACCATTTGCTAAAATATTTCACAATTCTCATAAGATAGTTTATCCAATCATTATAACATAACTTGGAAGGTTTTAAAAGAAAAGCACTTCCAAGCATGTTAAAGCATTTCATTCATTAGTGGTGCCAATGTCACACTCTACTGTTACTCGTTATGACCCCGGACCTCTAGCCACCGGCGGGTCTCTTTTCTCCTTTACATTTGACCTCGGGACGCTACCCAGGCAGGTCACATTTGTGTTGTGGAACGAATCCCATCAAGCACCCTTGTTACTCCCATTGGTAGCACACAGTGGAGATCAACCCACCGCAATACTACCCTTGTGTACACAGTTATCTGATAACGTGTTAGGTCAAAAGAGAATCTCGATCAATTCTTACGAGCATTAAACAACATATAGTGCACATAAACATTTTATTGGATAAACATTTGCATTTCATGAAAATATCAGAGCATATAACTCAAATATACTTTTGTAAAATAAAGCCCACCTTAATAAGATAAAGCCTGAAGTCACTGGTCGAAGACCAACTTCTCGGGAAAGAAATTCTAATCCCCTTGGTCAACGAAGCCTACAAGATAATCTAATCTTAATAGGTCTCGTAACTCTAGCATTAACTTAAAATAAAATAAGGCTACAACTTATGATTCACATTGCTTGAGTTTTCAAAAATTAAAATAATTCTTGAAAACTAACATTCTCGGCTAAGGACGCCAATAATACCCTTGCTCAACTTTATTTGAAAAAAGAATCTCAATTTAACAAAATACTTTTCTTACAGAATTATAATGTAAATCATTTCATGCTAAATGCAATCTCATTAATCATTTACATCACATAAGTTGAGAAAATAATATTCATAAATTAATCTCAACAAAGCTCAATTAATTATTAATTTTTTAATAATCAAATTATTATTTAATATTAATTTCCATATCACATTCTTATCAACATAATTAAATTCAGTTATACTAATTAACCTTACATATACAACAATGTGCACTTAATAAATTAAGCAACTCACGTAATATATATGCATGCCTCGGGCCATCGACATCATACGGTCTACTGAAATAGATTTTGCGCCTTTCCATGAAGATTCCTTATAACAAGACGAGACGCCTGATAAGTGTCGTTTTTATAGTGTTTTGCATGGTATTTTATAGTGTTGTTGGCCTTGTTGATGATAAGTTTTAGCTCGTTTTTATATTGATTTCATGTTTTAGTCGAGCTATGTTACGCTTGGGTTATTTTTGGTGTTTTTTAGGTTCATTGGTATGAAAGCGAGCACCCGAAGACGAGAGTGAAGACCCAAAGACCGAAGTTGAGAAATGACAGAAATATAATGAGTCCTTTGAGGTGTTTTGAAT
>JAYJMF010034635.1:0-21578 GCA_036873715.1 Salvia sclarea
TTTTGGAAATGACTACTTTTTGTGGGTCCCATTTATTCTCTTACTTTAACATTTATTTATACTATTTTTACACTTTCTAATACTTTTTGTGGGACTCATTCTCCACTAACATTACTTTTACCTTTAACAATATTTTCTTGTGGGACCCATATTCCACTACAATTCAAGTCAACTACATTTTATTAAAACTATGCATACTTTTAAGGAACGGAGGGAGTAGTAAAAAAATGATCTAACCACAAAGATAAAAAAAATAATGATTCTAAAGCGAGGGGAAAAATGATCTCAATATGACTCTATTTCCTAACATTTATTATACGCACACTGGATGTCGTATATACTCGTGATGTTTTCTTTTTTAAGATAAAAGCAGTAAGTCCAAGATGAAAGTTCACAATATCAATTCAGATTGTTTCGGACTTTTTAATATGAATATCCACTCTATATATATATATATATATAAAGTGTGTTCGTGTACACAAATTAATATACAAATTTTAATTACTGCATTCTCCAAAATAAGGACCTAATAATACTTCAAGCTTTATATCCCGATAAAGCTATAGTGAAAAAGGTAAGTAGTTTAATGAAAAGGTAAGTGGTTTAATTTATATAAATAGCTTTTAATTTATTTATTTATTTTGACATGAGGTATTAATCCATTTGCATCTAAAATTGTTCAATTGTGATAAAAAGCAAGTGACCTTTCTTCATTATAAATGACACTTTCAAAATATCCATGCACGTCACACGTGGGGATCTTGACACGAGATCTTGTGATGTGGAGTATAATTATGAGTAATTTCTACATGCATCAAAACATACAATTTAGCTAAAAGACCGTATAATAGACTTGATTAGAAGAGAAGAATACAATTTAGAGAGTAAGAAACTTGATTAAATTACAATTAAAAAAAATCCCTTAAACCTTAGAATTAGATATTTTCAAAGCAAATCCTTAGTTAGTTGCCAAGGTCAAATGAGGGGGGATTTTGATAATTCTGAAACTCCAGGGGAGGAAAGTGTAATACTCCACAACATGATTTAGCAGTCACTCAATTTCCTTACAACCAAACTTATTGCTTAATGCATCAGCAGCTGTTGAAATTCTTGATTTATCCTGCAAAAAACACCAAGTTCAATAAATTTTTCAAAATCAATCTCAAACTTTATCTACAAAAACTAAATCCCGAAATTTATCCCTTCTGTAAAAATTAAGGGCGAAGTCCCGTGTTCGATTCCCACCTCTACCTCCCCCCAGAAATAAAAAAAAAAAGATCGATATTTTAAGGTAAAGATCGATCTACCTTTCCTTTTACGGTTATGATCAAAGAGCCTCCTCTTGATTCGCGATATGCCCCTTCACGTCCCAAGAAAATCGGATAAGGAAACTACGAACGCTAAAAATTATCGACAAAATTATAGTTTTTGTGATGAATGAATTCTTACCAATGTAGAGATCAGGAAATTTACAGCAAAGTTCAGACAGTGGCTGAGCAGCATCAACCTGCATTTGTAAATTATGAAAATCACATTATTACTCTTTTAAGAAAATCACACCCTTCAAATTTCAGTCAGATTATGAACACAGTCTCAAGAAACGAACTATTAAATCGATTCTTGCAAAATAGAGAAAGACGAAGAAGAGGTGATAACGGAAAAAAAAAAACTTACATCCGGAAGTGTTGTTGCTAGTCTCTTTGAAACAAATGGTTTGGTGATTACTAGAAGACCATCGGTTGTCATCAACTCGATCAAGCAATCCCACTCGTTTTCCAGCTCAGAAGCATTCGTCGCAGTAAGAATGATCACATTTTGGCACTTGATCTATGAGGTGGAAATGGAAAAATTTATCAACCATATAGAACTAGAGAACTAAGCAAATATAGAAATCAAGAACTGAGCAAAATCGACCCTAAAAACTATTGAAAAAGGAGCTTCTTACTGCATCCGAATAAAATAAAAATTATCATAACTTTTGCTACCGGTGTTGAACGTATATGAGACGGAAAAATGGTGCATCGGCAAATAACATTTTGACTTACCAAAGGAACACTGAGTTTCTCATGATGCAACAGCTCGGTGATGCCTTCGGGCAACTGTGCCATCTGAAAGGGGAAAACGAGAAAAGTTGATTAAAATCAGTGGTTGTAAGGAATTAGTCCTTTCTTAACACTAACCACCACCAATTTACCAAATTTGAACTTCACAAACGATTGATATATACTATTTGATGCAAGAAAGAGAACAGAGAAGAGCTTAAAATGAGGAGATTTCTTGAAGATCACAGCTGCTAGTCGAATTCTACCCCTGTTGCAATATTTGACTCCAAAGAAAAACTCATTCAACTCATTGCAGAAACGTTTCCCTCGATGTTTGTCTATCACTTCTCATGGTGTTTTAAGATGCAACTTAGTATAATCTAAATAAGCAGTAAGAAAATATCTGCCATGTTACCTCGTTCCTATCTCCCGTGCACCTCTCCCCTAGTATATGCCTCAAATATTCTTCGAATTCTTCATCAGGAGCCTTCAGGAAAAAGAAAAAAAAGGAAGTGCTAAGTAGATGCTGTAACACTGGAAATCAACACCTAACGCGATAAATTTGCAACACCGACAAAAGAGTCACAAAACATCTTTCACACGTAAAATCAGAGATAAATCATTGATAAATGATAGATATACCATCCTAACACCAAATGCTTTAGCAACACCAGCTACAGTGAGATCCGAGGGCAGTGGGCCGACCCCTCCGTATATGAAAACCTGCAGCCACAGTTTCAAGTATCACTACCAGGCCAAAAGTAGGCAATAGCCGTCTCTCACTCTTCTACACACACAACACACAAAATAAACCCATAAAGTAATGCAAAAAGTTTACCATATCACTAGTGGACTTTAGTCGCTCGACTTCATCTGCTACGGAATCAATCTGGAAACAAAATATCAATCAGTAGAATGCTCAATGAGAAGTCAAGAAAAGGGAGTATTAGAACATATGTCATATAAGAACTTACATCGTTTCGGGTAACAGCAATATGTGAAACAGCCCACCCAATAGAGTGGAGCTTTCTACACAGTATCGACCTCATCCGATCCTCGACAGTGCCAAACCTGAGCTATGGAGCCAACACAAAATTCTCACTTAGGAAGAAGTAACTTGTGGCAGCTGCAGTAAAAAATGACACTACATTTAAGTAGACCACTATTTTCGGATAGGGAATCCAGGTGAAGCCTTTTTCTTAAACATACAAGTTTGTCGTGGCAAGATGCAAATAGGTCGTTTCTAATCAAATTGTATTACCAAACAACACAACCGGGACATTGAAATGAAAAAGGGTGAACTCCACACACAGCAACGCTCTTGACAGCCAATCTCATTTATAACAACCACATATTTTTGCAACGGAACAATCACAAACAAAAAACTTACAGAATTTCATCCCCCACAGAAATGATCGAGGCCGTAAAATTTCTTTTCAAATGCGAGTCCTCATGCTTAAAACCATTGCTAGCAGCAGCGGGTAATGGCTGAGAAGTGCCCTTTTTAACTCTCCCTGCTCGTTCCAATCTTCCATCCGGAAGCAGATAGGCAGGTTTGTAATTTTGTTCGCTATTGTTTGTCTTGGTTTGGCACAATAGTGCATTGGGAACTGTATCGTGAATGCTACCAATTGAAGTGTAACTGCAGAAACAAATTACAATAATTGAATATAAGGAGTACCAAACGATGAAAACAAGCTTTTTGGATCCACAAAGGAAAAGAAGGAAAGGTGGCCGACGAATTTATTACCCTCATATATCATATAGTATGTAGAGGAAAAGTAAAAAAAAAAAAAAAAAAAAAGCAAAATAGCATTTCGCACGTGCTATTATCCAATGAAATTTTAAAGTTGGCGGTAAAGATTTACCCTTGATCATAAAGGCTGCAGTACTGAACCTTGCAAGTCAAGAGAAAGGCCCAAACATCTCTGCAACGTTATAGTAAAAGGTGAGACCTTGTAGAAAGACAATCCATTAAAAAATATATCAAAATGCGACATTTGCTTCAGCTATATAACAGCGTTCGAGTATCAGAGAACCATCATTGCTCAATGTAAAAAACTAATGAATAAAATCTTGATATAATACACCACAAATACAGAAAACATATCACAAAGAATCTCAAAAGACGTGCACACGACTTTGATCTACTGAACTGACCTGTATGACCAATCCAAGATGGGATTCACTCTCATGAAAGGAGGCCATCCAGGTGAACTAGGCGAGAACTGCTCTTGCCCTACCTGAAGAATAACACCATTTTCTCAGTCGTACTAACTTATTATGCTCGAAAACCTAAGAGCTTGAAGTTGTAAACATACAGCAGTTGGATCACCGATTCGAACACCAAGAAAAATAGCTCTGATGGGATGAGCTTTTAAAAGGCCCTCCAAGCCAGACTTAAAATCTAGGCGAATGATGTCCATCTGCAATTTATAACTGCCAAAGTGTAAATAACGTATCAATAGTCTTCAGATTAGAAAGATCAGAGAAAAAAAGGTATAAAAACTGTACGGGACAAATGAAGTGATATTCACATACATAGATGCTATGTCATAAGTGAATGAGTTGATTTCAGGGAAAGCCGAAGGACTCTCGAAATAAATGGTCCGTACTGGAAATGTTATTTCAGCATCCCCATCGGACAGATTCTTTCCGACCTTATGCAAATAATGGCCTGCCCTAAGAAGGTGAAACAAAACCTGCCATTACAGAATCATATACCTTTATTAGATTCTTCAAATGGGAAATATATATTTAGATTGGTATGGCAAAAAGTGAGTTTATGTAATAACTTACAGTAGAGTCTTTTCCGCCATTGAAGCTGAAGGCAACCTCTTCAACACTGTCGATACAATCACTTTAGTGTGTTTAATCTTGACAATGCTAAACAACCATTGCCATATAGTTGACATCAATTATTAAAAATATTAAAATCATACAAAAAGCCATTCTATTCTAAATTGCATATGCAGGTTGAACATCCACGATTCCTTCTAATTCCTACAAGACGAGCTTGCAAGTTTCTACAACATTATTTTTTCTCCAAAACAACAAATCACATACACAAAACTTGATTTTCTAATGCTAAATGTGAAAGCCAGCTTGTGTCAGCTTCATGCCCCATTAACATGGAAACACCCAAAATGATTGATTAACTACATCTCGTATTCCCACTAGTTCACCAAACAATCAAACATTTGAAATCATCATTTACTGAAAATTTTACAATAAGCAGCAGGCTCTATTTTACAAAATCGACCATTTCAATCTTTAACTTGTAACCAAAAGGATTTGGACTTCAGGCAGATGAAAATGCAAATGCCACTAAATTATCCCATTTTTTTACTGAATATCAATCGGTATCAAACTTTAAGCCCCACAACAAAGATCCCACTCACAATACAAAGATATGAATCAAATCAGCAATATTCCCAGCAGATTCCTTTTCTCTGAAACAACTCAATACATAGCAAAACTCCAATGGTGAGGGCAAACATAAACGAAAGGCACGTACGAGTAAAGAGCAAGAGCTCTTTGGATTACGTAGACGGCATTGTTATACTTTGTCTTCAACCTTGTATCATCACTTCCTCTTATTGCCTTATCGATCTCCATTTTGACTTTATATCAAACAAATCTTTCTGCAAGATTCCTAGAAGGGGGGAAAATCACAACACATCAACCAAAACCATCTTTCAATTCAAGAAACTGCCAGAAACAAGTCTACAAAAGGCCTATGGAATATTTTTTTAATGGTTTGTTGAAATTCAATAAACTCACCAGAAGTAGTGCCCACTAACTAATCAATCCTCTTTCTGCAAAAACAAAGACCAAATTTTTAGAAAACTGAAGCAATATTTCATTATCAAGAACCAGAATTCGATTGCTTAGATTAGAAAAAAAAAAAACATGAATGGGTTTTCAATGGATTCACAGCATTCAAATTACTAAATCTCCACAGCCGATTAGGAAACAAAAAAAGGTTTCATCTTTACCGATAATAAATAAAATGAATCAACACAGAAATAAAGCAATATATAAAATGCGAAAATTGAGATATTTACTTGGAGATTTATTATGCTGGAAGAAACGTTACCTTGTTTCAGGACTCAAGGAGAGTAGGATTTAAGAAGGTTCGCATATTTATAAGAAGAATCATTTTCAGTATTAATTCTTTCCTCGCCTTTTATTTCTTTTTCTTCGGATTAATATTCGGATTGCTCAACAAAAAATTAATAATTATATCCGATTCTCAAATGCAACTCCCACTTTGTTTTTCTAATATTATTATTTATTTACACCAATTTATTTTGCAATATAAAATATTTCCGTGGCAGTGAAATTGATTGAAAGATATCACAATTTAACGTTGAATTCAAAGATTGAACGAAAAAGATTGCTCTTTTATTTTTCAACGTTCAATTAGGGCCACTGGAACTTCCCATCAACATTCGTTTTATTTAATTTTTTTTTTGTACGTATTGGCTTAATCTGAAAAGTGAATATACGTCGAAACTTGGTATGGATATGTAATAGTATTATATTTTACAATAAATTGATGATTGAATAATTAATAGAGACGCTTGAATTAATATGATATAAATTATGATTTATTCATTTTTAGTTCGAGTTTAAATTGAATAATCAAGGGATCGACACCCCAATATCAACTTATAAAATCATAAGACAATAGTATATTTGTATCTATTGAAAAGGTGAAATGTGGCAAAAATAAATTATCGGATTTGCTTATATTTTATTCACACCAAGTGTTGATTTATGGTGTGACTATTGTATGAGATATTATAAATTGTATGAGATATTATAAATTACAATTAAGAATCTGAGTAAATTTTATTTTCATGTCTTTTATTGATATAGGTTGTTTAGGACTGAATAGTGAATACCTAACTTTTCGGCTTGTATTTTAAAAAGACACTAAACTATAAAAGGTTTGGATTAAAATGTGTTTTTTGTTTAGTTTTATTTTCTTAAGTTTTGTGGAGTTTTGTGTTTCTGAAGTAAAGACTTTATTTTTTTCTTTTCCTTTTCGAGAATTTTGTGTGGAGGATGATAAGATTGGATTTGAGATTATTCGATATAAGCAAATGTTGTGACTCATTTTATATTTAGGCCCGGTTGAAGAAATTTCTATCAAATTTTGTTTTGATTGTGATATGTAGTTGTCATTCTCAAATATAAATATCTTGATTCTTTTATGTTTCTTAGCTCTTTTGGATATGCACACTATGAATCTAGAAGTCATTTTCATATGCAAATTGGGTTTTTTATTTTGCTCCTTCAAATACATTATGTAATATACAAAGAAATATCACAAAAGATTGATCAAGTCCAATAATTCCACACGACATTCTATCTCAAATTTTATCATAAAATACAAACTGCGCACTTCATTACGTAAAGCTGGATTTTCAATAGTGAAAATCCACCTAACTAATTAATACGTCTATTAGATATATACAAGTTAAAGGTCAACGCAATAATACTGAAATGTCAAACAAACTTCCAACAAGAAAATTCCAATATATTTCCGAAGTTTCTTATCAAAATCCACAACAAATTCAACAAGAAATTGCATAGCAGCCAACAAAGAATACATGTTGCAATTAAGTTTGGCCTACATTTCAATTGATAATTAAAAATTAAAAGGAATTATATTTCACACACAAATTATATCAATTTGGTTCTTACATGTAAATCTTAATAGACCTTAAAGAATATATATATATATATATATATGTATGTATCATATATTTCACCCGATATAGCATCTATGACGCGGAAAAGTCATATACGCCCTCCACAAACGCAGTCTTGAGACGGGATTTCGAAGCAATTGCAAACAAGATCTCCCACACCACACCAAGAACAGCAAGAACGAATCCGTTGCATGATCAAAGACGAAAGCAGCAGTAAACGCAGACGCGTTCTTGGTCATAAAGGGTGATCTGATCTTGCAAATCTTAGGGGTTTGAATCATTTCAAAAGAATCATATAGTCTGTTTAGTCTTCCAAATCTTCTTCCCACACTTCAACCAAGAACTTCACCATTTTCTGTATGTATATAACTCATCTATAACAACGGATTAACTTCAAAAGACGAGGGGAAAAAATGGTTCAAGAGCTCACCGATAAGGGAACTGGTCCATCAAAAGGTCCCTCCTTGAACGTGCTCGAGCTACACGATAACAAGTTCCAGTATAAGGGCATGATATGAATTTAATGATCAAAAACATTACAAAATATCAAGTTTTATTATCAAATATCAAGTGTTTTGATCATGTCTCAATTGGCTGGTTAGGCCTCATAAAGAGTAGACACGAGTGAGAACATACGAGTGCCTCGTTGGCTCCCTAGGCTTTCTTTGGGAGGCACTGGATCGGTCACCCCTCCAAGCTCGTCTCATTTCATGCCAGGCTACTGCAGCTGGAAATTATACGAAGATGAGATCAGTATGGACCCGAGAATAAGAGAGACGAGCCAAGAAAAAGTAATTGAAACGAAGAGTACTTAGTAATTCTTTGAAGCACAATAGAGGTTCTAATTGGAGATTACTCTAAACAAAGTGCTTAATCGAAAAAGAACTTCATATCTTAAATCAAAAGAGTCAATTTGCAAGGGAATAACCGTAGTTGACAAAGAGAGTGTTGTGATCATCTTCATCAGCAGTTGTCTTTCCTACATTCACAATGTCCGAACCTCCCAAAGAGTGGTCTGTGAATAGGCGAAAATCGATGGTATTGATGTCCATCTTTTACAGACACTGAAACAACAAAACAGGGATTAACAAACTAAGAAGATTCAAGACAATACAATCAAAATTAAAACACAACTTTCACATAATCATTTCTAGCCATATAATCCAAGAAAACAACCAAATCATTGTAGGGAAAAAAGGAAGAAATATGAGCTGAATCTGGTGAGCAAACTATTATCCTAAAATGGCAAAGCATAAATCAACCTTCTGCTTGATTGTTTTCCACAATGAACTAATATCTACAAAAGCATTCATCCTTTTATTTTGATTCAATCATAATAAACCAAAATCAACACTCAACGGCACTCAATGCAATAGCAAGATTTGAATTGAAAAAATACAACAACGCAAGTTCACAACAGCATAGCTTCAAAAGTTTAAACAAATTAACTACTAAAAAAATCCATAAAGAGTAGCAATGCCTGCAGCCAAATTTCAGTCGAGTTACATCACCATTAAAACCCACAAACTCCAGATAAAAACCCAAAAAGATTCGATTTTTAATAGTTTTGAATAACATGGAGATTCTTCAAACAACAAAAATCATTGTAGCAAGCGAGTTTTGGAGAACTAAGAAAAGAGGGAAAAAGGGCTAACCTTCGAAAAAAGAAGAGGTGGGATGTTGATTAACTTCAAACTGGAACAACTGCCATTGATAATGTGATTTATCCGAAAAGAATTTGAATGGTTTCAACAAAATAAAAGAAGTAGTCTTTGTTGATTAATCAAAGTCTAACCTAAAAAGGGGCAGCAGAGCTAGAGATGGATTAGAGATTGAGGTCCACTGAAATGGCAATCCGACTACTCGGATTGCAGATACACTCACGCAAGTTGATATGTATATATCTCATTCAATGCTGATTTTGAAATTTGGAAGAAATAAAAAAAGAAAAGAAAGTAAAGTATTTGTTGAAACAAACACCAAAAAACAAAAACTTGAATGAAGTTGTTTGCTGAAAACAACTCCAACCCACTTCGGTGATGATTAGGAATTTTGGACCATCTTTTCTGATAAGGTTTATCAGTATATACATAAGAAAATTAGATTAATAATTAAATTTAGGGAAATATTATTATATATCCGACCTTAGCTCAGTTGGTAGAGCGGAGGACTGTAGTGTGTTTGCTGAAATCCTTAGGTCGCTGGTTCGAATCCGGCAGGTCGGATTTTTTTTATTTTTTCCCTCTCAATTTCTGTTTTTTTTTTTTTTAAAAATCGAGATTGAGAATTTCTTAATTCAATATGCGAATGTAAAATGTTAAGTACTATATTAAAAATCGTACTAACTGAAAAATTTAAATTAACCAACCAAATTGTGTTGGAAATTTTGAAAATCGAAGTTTTAAAAATGGTCAGCCAAACTAACAGAAGTTTCTCCTCAAAATTGAACCAAACTTTAAACTGTTTGGGTTAACTGAATTTTTCAATATTTGCATTTTTCAAATGAAAACTTTTCATCCAAAATAATCCAAAAGATATAGAGCATTAATTAAAAAAACAAAAGATTTTTTGTGTTGTGTGTGAAGCAAACAAAAGAAAAAACTATATTGATATTGATAGTATATGTAAAGGAATCGAATGCTTACTACTCATCCAACGGTTTAAAAATCGATGAAATGAGTGACCTAATCAAATGATCGGTCCATATCCAATCCTATTTAAAAATTGCTCGTAATTTTTGAGATCTTTATCTCATGTTTGGGTGGAGCCTCTCCCTTTATAGATGGCTCTTCCAAAACTATTTTTCTATGCACACGTAATTGAAGTGCGGTAAAAAAAAGAAGAAGCAGCAAGTCTAAGTTTTGATCCCCTCAGTGACATCCAAAAATTGCGATCTCAATATTATAAGTACGAGGTCAAGGGTTCAACCCCCTTTTCCTCCCCCATTCAAAAGAAAAAATAAGTCTTGATTACAATAAAGTCATACACTCATACCCAATAAAATAATTCGATATAAAACTAGAATAATCGAAATATTTTATGATTCAATTTGTGTTGGCTCGTAAGTCGTAATATCCTATTCCATTATATTATTATTATTAAGAAAAAAGATTCCCCATTGCACATATTTATTCTTATCCAGGCCATTATGACTTATGACTCTTCGGATAAGATTCGAGGCATTCCTCTCTTTGTTTTTTGAAAGAAAATTCGATACATTCATTTATTGTTGCAAAATTCACTTCTAACAGATAATTAAACACCCGAAAAAGATAAAATAAATAATAATATTAAGACTATTGTATAAACAAATCTTCTCAAATACTATTATATAATAATAATAGATAATGATAGCAATCCGACCTTAGCTCAGTTGGTAGAGCGGAGGACTGTAGTATGATAGCTGAAATCCTTAGGTCACTGGTTCGAATCCGGTAGGTCGGATTTTTTATTTTTGCCTCTCATTTTTTTTAATTTTAATTAAAATAATTTAATTGGGCCTCCAAATTCGATTCCCCGCATAAAAAGGCCCAAATATTCGGCCCAATTTCACGCAAGAGAGAGAGTAGTAAAAAAAAAAAAACACGATGAGCTCGGAAAAGGAGGAGGCTGCAGCAGCAGCGAAAGAGATGGCGCGTAGCATCACGTACATCACCGGCTCTCAGCTCCTCCCCCTCATCCGCCGCCCCAACATCGCCATCGTCGACGTCAGGTTCTAATTCAACGCTATTATTACTCATTAATCACCGTCTCATTCGAATCCACCATTGTTCTGTTACGATCTTTGATCTGATGGAAAAATACGTGTTTCTTTTTCTGAAAACCTAATTGTTAGGGATGATGAGAGGAGCTACGACGGGCACATAGCTGGATCGTTACACTACGCCAGCGATACGTTTTTGGACAAATTACCGAATCTCGTTGAAGCTACCAAAGGCAAGGATACTCTCGTTTTCCACTGCGCTCTCAGCCAGGTATTTATTTCTTCTTTTTTGTTATTGTTTGTTTGGATTTGATGAATGCCCACATTTTATCGATGTTTGGCGATCATGGTTGAATTAGGTTTGTATTTGATTTTTCTGCTGTTTGCCCTAGTGGATTTAGGGTTATTGACACACAGTTTTCTTCAATTAAAAATAGGTTCTGAATTTCGTGGTTATGTGTTGTTCTACTGAGATTGTTACCTCTATTGATAGTTGGGGAGAAGATTAGAATTTACAAGCTCCATGATAAGTTTAGTTGGGGATTCGAGAATTTTCCGAAGCAGTATAAAGTCTATGGTTGAACTTGGTTCAATTTGGCAATACTTCAGTTCAAGAGTGTAGTTGAATTCAGTAGGCACAAAACTGTTTGCCCTATGCTTGGGTGTTTGTTGTGTATTTTGATACCTCTTAAGCCCGAATCATGGTGTGACTAGATTAAGGTTATTGAATTTCTAGCTCAATTGTTCTCTTGGGTATCTTTCGGACAAGCTCGCCCCATGGAATATTTGGCCTGTGAGTGTTTTTTCCGGTATGATAAGGCATGGCCGTTAGGATTATAGCCTTTTGGCATTCATTAGTAATATCTGAACCTTCCTGTGTAATATTGATTGATTTGGGATGTTTTGTTTCAATAGCTGCAGTTTTGAAATTACTTAGCTTCTTTTGGTACTATTAGTATACTAGCCATATAACTGAAAGAGGAATCACCCCGCAGATTGAGTGCGTTCTTTAAAAAAGAACACTCTGGTTTGGCCTTTGGTATTGGGATAGGTGGGGATTGCATCTTATAATGGTGATGTTTAGTGATGCTGAGTGTTTTTCATTTTTAATTAGCTCTTAGTGTGTAGTTACCACGGTTCAAATAATAACGGTATAAAAATTAGGGGAGGTGAAAATTGTTGTCAAATTTTGGAGTATACTGTATACATGAGAAGGGAAACTGCAAAAATTCAGATTTACTTTTGAATTTCGGTCAAATATACTCGGAAGTCAAAATAATGAAGTAAGAAATCTAGTTGAGAACGGAGAACTTAAAGTAGTATAGTGCACGATACATATTCCGCTATTGTGTGCATTTCTTTGGTAATGCTTTTATGGATTTACCTTACACAAGTTATGTGATAATTAATCAGCCATGATCTAGTCATAACCTGTGCCACACAGTCAGTCATGTTTGCTTGACGCCTCATCTGTTTCATCATGGCTTGAAGATTTTGAGTTTCCAGTTCATTTTCCCTTTCTACGTAGAACCTACTTTCTGAGGATCGAGTATCAACTTCTTGCAGGTTCGAGGACCCAAATGTGCTCGAAGGTTTGCTGAGTATGTTGCTGAAGCGAAAGATTTGGGAGTGAAAGATATAGTAGTTCTTGAACGCGGATATAATGGTTGGGAAGCTTCGGGAAGGCCTGTTTGCCGCTGCAACAACGTCCCCTGCAAGGGTGAGTCGAAACCCTAATGCTCCCGTGAGGATGGATGGCTGCAAGAAAGTTAATTCTGCTATAATGAGAGAACCTGCATTAATATAAATTTACGAATAATGGTGTGAGGAATTATATCCATTACTTAATTCTTATTGTACTTGTTCTGTTATATATTACTAATATACACACACGTTGATAGGCGGATTGAAATCTGCCTATTTTAGAGATGCTTTGTGCTTAATGCTATATTGCTTGTATTGTTACTATGTATATTGATCAGACTTCAAATGATGAAATGTGAATCATGCTTTTTGTTAGAATTGAATAAAATTGTGCATGCCACTTGTTGATAATGATAATTGGACTCGCTCACATGTGTGTTTTTCATTTCAAATTTTTTATTATTGATTTGATCCAAAAAAATTGGTCTTGCCTGTTTCATTTCTTCAAACGCGAGCCATTTAAAATCTTTCTCGACTGGCAAAACTGAAATTTAATGGATTTGGGGTTAAATAGATTTCCTGAAGATTTTCAGTCTGGTTCAAATATCAGAAAATTAAGCAAGAATTTTGGGGCTCGAAGGAATTGATTTACTAGGAAATTTGAGTGTTTCAAATATTGTCAAATTAATGAGCTTTTTATATTTCAAAATAGTTAAGAATTGAGTAGATCGATAACATCGGTTGCATAATTTTTTGTACTATACTCTTTTACACAAAAAGTTAGTTAATTTATTTATTATGGATTTGAATCCACCTATATAATCATATCCTTGAGAGAATATTAACTCTACAAAATAGAGAAGTAGTAATGTTTTTCTTTCTGAGGAGATTGATGAGCCCATAAACAAACAGCCACATTTTGAAATCACGTGAAAAAAGGTTAATTGCCTTGAAATGCAAAATTTTCATTTATTTTAAAAATTTGCATCTTTTAATCGAAGCACAAACTTTGATTTCTTGCAAATTTTTCCTGATTTGACCATTATTTCAGACATAACCACTTAGAACAGACGTGTATATTCCAAAACGACGGTAAATTCTATGGAGAAGGGGTGTGCACAGCACTCCCCTCTCACTGTAGTAATATTTTAATAATTAAATTGTGCACACCCCTTCTCCATGGAAAAAACCACCAAAACGATGAAGTATATGAATCAAAAGATGTTATTCGTACTTGAAAACTCAAGAGTCAAGACAACTTGTTATGTCAAAGTAAGTGTTAAATTATTGGTTGATATTTAAAATATAAGAACAAAACAAATATATTTCGAACAAAACCCAATACTACATATTAATCGGATTAGAGAGAGGAATAAAAGTAGTATATATTGACAATAGAATCACATAAAGTGATAAATGTATATATATAATTTTGGTTTTTGAGAAGGTATTATATTAATTTGAAGGTGGAGAAAACTAAACAAAACCCCCCAAAACGACCTCATAATTCACTCGCAAATCAGCACGCATTCACCAACTCCGACAGTCAATCCGACCACCGCGAAAATGGTAGCTCTCGATTTTTTCTCAATCTCTCGCGATCTGATCTCTCCACACAATCTTCTGATTCAAATTCCTCCGATTCTGCAGGTTTGCTTGATGTGTTTGTTGCCGCTGTTTCTCGTCCCAATCGTCAACTTATTGCCAGTCATCTTCGATTTGCTCATGGTCTGTTCAATTCGCATCTTCTAATTTCTGATCGCGTTTTCGCGGTTTTGTTTTGGTATTCTATGAACTGAATTGATTAAATTTGATCGGAAATGTGTTGCAGGCGAAGGTGTACGGATTGTTTGGATGGGAGTATCGGAAGCCGGCGAGAGCACCGCCGGCTTGCCCTATTAGACCCTCCGCCGCCAAAACCAATGGTTCAGTAAGTAGACTATTTTTTGTTGATTGTTAATTTCTGATGGATTTTGTTAGGGCTGGGAACAATTTGACTTTTTCATTCGAGATTATGTGAGTGAGATTTAATAATGCTCGTGGATAATTTTGGGGCTTATGCTCAGATGGTTCAAATGCTTGCTCCTTTTGCTTTCTATTAAAATTAGGCGAAATTTTGAAATTGGGTTATGTTGCTGCACATATGAACATGAATTGAAGTTAGAAAAATTCGTTGTGCTGAACTGAGGACTAAATTAGAGGTTTATTGGTAATATTGATTCACACAGGCTGAATACAATGAATGCTGCTTTAGCTCGATGGCATTTGCTGCGCAGCTACTTTACAACAAGATAATTGAAATTTGAATCTGCATTTTGATGATACCAACACGAGGTTTCCTCGTGTTGTGGTCATTGTATTCATATAGCCACAAAAGTGTCATTTTTTATTGTTTGGGTTGTACTGCCAAAATCGTAGTACATTGGACTTTGCATTGCTGAAATCTACGAGGAGTATTTCGGGAAAAATATAATTGCTGCCAGATTCTGAATTTGAGATGCTTGAGTTCGTTTCACGTTTCACTTCTTTATGCAAGCTTAGTAGGACTCTTAAATTGTTAGTTCCTCTAGGAGTTCTGAGTTTCTACCAATTGTTTAAGGAGATTTCACAAGTCTACTCTTTAGGTTAAATTCTTTAAATGATGCCATTGCCAAACTGCATCATCATATGGCTTTGACATTGTACATTTAATTCAGTCATTTTTATTTCGGTTAGTATTGTATTACTGCTAAATAAAGTACGACATCTGTGTAAAAGGTTTCAGGTAAGGAGGACCTTGCTGCTGCTGCTGCTACTACTGATCCGTCACCAAAACCAGTCGGAGTTGATGATAGTAAGCAAGATTAATGTTGTGTGAGTTCCTGTTTGGAGTGGTGAAGCGCTTAACTTAAATGTTGAATAGTAATGTTTATATATATTGTCGGAACTGCACTGTATCATGAATTCTTTTGGTGGCCTAATTGTTATAGAAGATGCATGCGTCGTTCCCTTACTATAACGTGTACATAGTTTTGTGCAGTACTTCCGAAATCCTAAATTATGACCATCGGCTGACTTTTTCTTCGGTAGAATTCTTATATTGATGAGGAAATCATGTATCATTGGCTCAGTTTCTGTTATTGTGTTTGCACGTCTCAAAAGTTGAAAATAGTTGCGTTTTGTTTGGTGGTTTTGTTGATTTTGTCTTCTTCAGCAGCTTGTGTTAGTGTGTTTGTGTGAATCAAAATTAATAGTGTTTTTTGTGGTGGTATTGTTGAGTTTCTTCTAGCTCTCCAAGAATACTGATCTGAATTTGCAATTTCTAGATGCCTTTTCTTTAGGGGGAAATTTCTAGACAATTTTTGAAGTATTTGTAATTATCTTTTTTCAATTGTGACATTCCCCGATGCTTTTAGTAATTATGCGACGTACTTTCATTTGTAATACTCTTTCAGGTGGTATATAATGGATCATTTTTGGTGTAAAGTTAGGGATGATGTAATTTTAAGAAAATTTGAAAATGTGTGCAATAATGCCATGCCTTTTATTTTTGGTAAATTGGTATACAACATTTCATTTTTTAATAAAACCATGAATTATGGTTTCGGCATCGAAAATTGGCATGGCACATCAGATCCAGTGTACTATGGGGATAATTTGAAATTGAAATTCCGACTTTGTGACATTATTGAAAAAAAACATTGCTAAAAACGAGAAATTAAAAAAAAAAAAAAAAAAAAAAAAACGTGACATTACCGACAACAATGTCAAATATTGGAACAAAATATGGTTAAGCTACGAAGAAGCATTTGGGTCACAGTGGTTATCGAGACCTCATTGGCCCATTATAGGTAAAGTGAAATGATGAGAATTTGGTTCACAAATAAAACTTTTACTTAGACGAAGAGAAAGAAGAAATCTTTTGAGCTTCAGGTTTATGATGATTTGAATATTGAGATTTTGTGTTTATGTTTTTCTGGTTTTGGGCCTTTTGGCAATTACAGTATTTGAGAGTGCTTGCTTTAAATAGTTTTAGTTAGTACATCTATTGCATACACTAAATTATGTCTACTTGTCTAGTGAAGGTTAGAGAAATTAACGGATAAACTTTCATGGGACAAAATAACCAATATTTTCACAAAGTTTTATGCAAGATCTTCACATCGTGAAATGAGTTAGGTTAAGATTCGGATCCAATCATATTATTATAACTATAAACTAGAAAAATTATTAGAAGGGAGTCTTGTATGGGTATCTCCACATGAAATGAGTCAAAGTATGGATCTAAACTCCTATATAACGATATTTGTAATTGTAAATTCTATCAAAACTATGAGTAATTCAAGTATGACTTTCAATCGGGATCTTGCACGTCTTGTAATAATTACTATAAATTTATTATTGAAATATGAGTTTGCATCCAAATTTTGACTTGTGTAATGTAATCATGATGATGCAGTAGTAAATTTGTTAATTCAAAGTAATGAAAGTCGTTTGATTTCACGTGAATAACGGAAAAACACAAAAAAAGAAGAAGAAGAAAGTAACTAACTATTCATTTAGTCAAAATCTAACTGCATAAGTCTAAATAAAAGAGCTAAGCCAACAAACATCCAAATTACTTAAATAAAGCACATCGTATGATAAAATTAAATTAAATAGCATAATAGATTATCTCTATCACATGGTCTTATGATTATCTGTGTGTGGGCCTAGCGGTAGAAGGTTAATGTCGAGATCAAAGATCTCGGGTTAATGCCGCGTCGATCAACTGTGTGAGATTGCAGCTTACTTGAGTTCTACTTTACAGCAGAGTTGGTGAATTTATACTCCTCTTACGAGCATATTATTTGTGACACGATATTTAAAATTTTTGAATCAAATTTAATTATTAAAAAGAGGGAGAAAAGAAGTGGAGTGTGAGAGTTGTGTTTTGGAAGTGTGAAACAAACCCAAAGGGGGATCCAAGTTTCATCAATGAAATCTTGGGTCCATTTCGAAATTATTTGATGTCACTATTATGGATTTTAACATAACTAGGATAATGACGAGTCACTTACATAAGTTATGATTAAGTCCAACAAATAATACCAAGTCACAAAATAGTGAAGGCGTCGTCAAGTAAGAATCCAAATTAAATTTGGAAACCCCAAAAAAAGCAAAATAATTAAAAGTGGGGTCTTAAAATTAAGACGTGCTTAATTTAATTAAGTGATTTGCAGCCGCCCACTTGTCATCTTTTCCCAGCTGACAATTATACCCCGTCCAATCAAAACACGTGCTTTGACTTTAATTAGGATTAGCCTAATTACGTTTTAATCAAACCAATTTAATATTTTCCATTCCCCACATAATTATGGATTTTATTATTGGATGTCAAAATATATGAGAGTTTTACTCATTTTCAATCCAAACACAACTAACCAATAACGGTACGGGGATAGCTTCACCAGTGGTAGCTGCAGAAAAAATCTTCGTAAGGGTTATATTTTCTAAATTTATTTTAAAAATATAATTTTCAAGATATTTGATATATTGTTAGGGTTTTTTTGTATAATTTACACGAACTCTAGATAATTTTGTCACTATATAAGATCAAATTTTTTCTAATCCCCTAAATGAATACACCTGTATATCCGCCAATGAGGCTCACGAAAATATTTTCCTTTTCCTATATTTTCTAATGAAGAAAATCATATACACATTATATAGAATTTGAAAAATAATAATTCCAACAAAAATTTGCTACTCATGTCACTGGTTTAACAATTTATGTAAATTTGTTTCCAAGGAATCATGTTGATAGTAAATTAATACATATACACTTATTGGAACAAGCTTCATATTATGACAAAAATGTGTTTGCTCGTTAATAATATAATAACAGCTTATGATTTGTGAATGTTTGTTTCTGTTAGTAGCCATGATGTATATATGCCAAGAATTTGATGGGCACCCAATGTTTCAATAGTTGAGAAATATAGAGACCGGTGTAGTTGTCACTTGTGAGTTATGACTTAGCAATGAGTCATGCCTATGCATCTCACTTTATATATATAAACTATTTAAATTGTTTTCTCTCCACTACTAAAATACGCATTAATTTATTAATAAATAAATTAATTAACGACAGATTTAACGACGATATTTTTTTATAATTAAAAAATAATAAAAAATTAATGAATTAACGACAGATTTAACAATGGAAAAATAAAAATAAAAATAAATTAATTAGTTAATGATGGAATTAACGACGAGTTTTTTTAATAATTAAAAATAATAAAAAAATAATGAATTAACAACGGATTTAACGACAGAAAAATAAAAATAATTTAATTATTTAACGACGAAATTAATGACGATTTTTTTTATTTTTTTTAAATAAAATAATCAAAAATTTAAAAATTGAAAATTCCGTCCGTCGCTAAATCCGCACCATTGACGACGGAATACAATTCGTCATTAAATTCCGTCGTTAATGTTGTGTTTTCTTGTAGTGTTCGTTCACAGTTTTTTATTTCGACTTAATCTGGTACTCCTTCCGTCCCACAAAACATGTTACATTTCTTTTCGACACGAAATTTAAGGAGTTAGTCTTAGTGTTGTAATAAAATAGAAAAGTTCTAAGGGGGTGAAATGGAGGAGTAATAAGGAGTGCAATTAGTTAAGATAATTATACTTAAAATCCTTGATTTTTTTTTTTTCTAATTTTAACCCAAAGTGAAAACGTAACAAATTTCGTGGGACGGAGGAGTATAAATTATCATGTCCATATTTAAATTTTTGCACCTAACATCCAATAAAGTACAAGTAAATTGGCCTTAGCCAAAAATTGAGAAACCAAATGGTGAAAAGTGTACGAGTCGAGGGAAGCTATACATAAATAAATGATAAATCCATGTTATAAAAAACAAAGATTTGAATTATGTAGAAAACAATTATGTATAGAATTGACCTTTTTAAATCTATGCGTGTAAAATAGAAAACATGCTTAAATTATTATGTGTTTTGTACTATATATATGTGGTCCAAAGGTATTATTCATTATTTAAGTAAGGATGAAAAATACGGTTTTGGTGTATTTTCTTCTTTCCCCAACTAAATGGACATATTTAATTAAGATAATATTATTTCAGATAGTTATTTACCCTCCAAATATAATATCTGAGAGCTAAGTTGTGCACGCATTTATTGGATCCGAAACATGTTACAAGAATGATTACAAATTATTTATTATAAATTTTTTTACATCAGTCTTTGTTTATTACAGTACTTCATTCATTTTTTTTTTGTATCACAAAAAACAGTGCCGAAAACTACAACAATTTAATCATTAAATTATCATCAATGAAAACGACACTATTGTTTGTATGCACTTTGTCAAGAACGTGAGTACAATAATTAATAACTCTTTATTTCACGGTTAATATTACTCTTTATCCATATTATTAAAATTCAACCTTTTCTTTTTGAATGTGTGTATCAATTTAAAGTTTTAACGTTGGATATTTGTTTCTGTCGTTGCGACAACTTTCCAATTCAATTATTCCATCATCAGACGTTCTGCAAACAAATTGAAAACATAATTAAGCACATGTAAGACTTTAAAAGACTTTCATTATTTTGATGATAAAATATGGCCTAGTTTTTTTTTTTTTTGACAAAATATATATGGCCTATATATTCTTTTAAAATTTGGAATAAAAATGCTGAATATTTATAGTATAATCAAAGAAAACATCGAATGTCAGTATAAAGAGTGGGGCATCAAAACATAGCAGGGAATGCTATGGTAAAAACGCAGCATTTTCCTAATAAAACGCACTTTCAGCCCAAATTTTGTTTTGTTTTTTAGTTTCTTTTTTTTTTGGCTTAATATTTTTAATTTTACTTATGGGACATATTTTTTATTTCAACACTCAAATGCACTAATGTATTTCGAATTATTTCCAATTATTGTATAGAGTTTAAAACAATTAATTTGATGTTTTTAAAATTGTAAAATTCATATTTATTTAAATTTACCATCATTCTATTAACGCACACACTTAACCTGACCTAATTCTTATCTGACTTTTCAAACAAATTTACAAATAAAGCTGGATATAGTAATGGACAAAATTAATAATTTTCTTTTTGGAACATCACTTAAAATATGTACAATTATAGACGAGTCTGTTGTGACGTCGCAGAATGAGACACTAATCAGTACTAATTAATGAAAGTTGAATGTATATGAAAATTTTGAGATGAGCTGCAAAAACATGAAAATTAGAAAAGTATTGTGCATCTTCAGTCATATTTTTAAAGGGATATTAGCCCCTAAATACATGAACTTTGTCCGGATTCTGAAATTGCACATGAGCTTTAATTTCTGCCTGAAAATACACGAACTTTCAATTTTTCTTAATTTCCCACGCGACTAATTTCCGGCGAAATCAATACTTACGTGGACACCGGAAATGCTAAGGTGGACAAAACGCCGGC
>JAYJMF010034744.1:0-21578 GCA_036873715.1 Salvia sclarea
GGTACATACCGGTGTTTCAATAATACCGAAATACCGGTATATGCCGAATTGATCGGTATATACCGAAGTTCGGCACGATAACGGTATACCGGCGGTATCAGACATTCCATACTGTTGTCGTGCCGAAATCTAACGGTACGGTATCATACCGTACCGAAAATTGCGGTATACCGAAAATGTCGGTATTTTCGGTATTTTTTCGATACGATAAGTGCGGTTTACGGTATTTTCGGTATATTTTCCCAGCCCTAATTTGAACTACTCATTTTAGACCTCATTAACAATGGGGTGGTGATATTGAAACCCCTCTCTCCTCTCTCCTCTCCCCTCCATCCAGAAGCACTCCAACATAGCACCCCCCCAATGGTGGTTTTTGGGGATGCATCCCCACAAAAACCTCCATTGGGGATGCTCTAAACAACTTGATTTCTCGATCCATATATATGGGAGACCTCAATAAGCAATGCTAGATCTAACTAGCTCTCGTTCACACACATCATATCCAGCTAAATATCTTCCTTCACAAGCTATTATATGTGGAGAGTTTTATATACACCCACACAAAATATATAGCTGTAGAGTTCTCATCTTTACAAAAAAAATAAACAAGAAATTAAAGTAACAAGTCATATACCGACTCTAATACTTACATAGACTCATTAACAGTATATAATATAGTACAAGACATATATTACATGCATATATAAAATTATATAGCAAATGCCATAAATGTTAATTAATGATTTTCATTACCCAAACTGAGATGAATCCCATATAGGTGCCCGGAATTTATGATACTATATCTGTATATAAATAAAATAATACCATTCCCTGCAAACTGATGATAAATATATAATAAAAATAAAGGTGCAAATCTCTTCCTGAAAATCGATTCCCATGCTTAGCCTTGGCAAGCCAGCAGTCAGTTGCAAATTATAACTTAGCTTCTTTGTCCATTCAACCTCAAAATAATCTTAACAAACCCTTTAATTTCCTATTAATTAACAAATTTCAAGACACACACACACACACCTAATTATTCTTTATCCAGCAGATTCAGTTCCAAATATGAATAGTCAATTGTTACCTTAAATTGAAGCATTGATATATATGCATGCAATGGCCTTCCCTGGTCCCCCCTCTTAATTATGTATACATATAGTATTAAAAGAATGATCACCAATCCATCTACAAAGTAATTCTTGTTTTATATATTTATGTTAAATATATATATATATGGGTGGGTTAGGTTGAGAATTGATTTTTTGTTGAGAATTGAGAATGATGAACAAGGGCACAAAATCTATGAATAAGCGCATAAAATCAACGAACAAGAGAATATAGAAATAAAAATCAAAATTCCGCCTCTCCAGGATTCGAACCTGGTTGTTATTTTCGAAAATTTCTTGTTCATGAAATATAGTGAGTTGTGCATACGTAAATTGTTTTTGTATGCGTAATTTGTATTTGTTCATTTGAAAATAATCTTAACCGTTAGCTTAACCGTTAGATGTAGATATTTGAAGGACTAAGATTCAATCTCAATTCTCACTACAAATAACTATTCTCAATGTATCGTATTTCTATATAAATATTTGGTAGATAGAGTTTTGAAATTGTAAAAAACTGGGGGTTACAGTTGGCTTTATTATGTAGCTAGATGGCAAAAAATACATCAGTTTTAAGACTAGAAGGATCCAAGCTCAATCAATTTCAGCTTATCATATGATCAGCGCAATGTCAGGAGACGATACAAGTTCCTAAATATTCTATATTCGATGTATTTATTCATCTCTATATATATAATTATATAAGTATGATTTAATTTGGTTATTATGATAAATTACATTTCCAGTGTAATAGCTATATATTGCATTAATAAATATGCATTTACCACCAAAGTGATACATTTATTGTTCATCTTAATTCGCGATTGAAAGATAGAAAATAATCCTTATTAATTTCTCATTTTAAATTCAGGGTTACTCATTTAAATTTCTCGTGTGATCAAGATGTGGCTAGTATACCATCTATTTATATACATATAAAATCCATGTATGAATCATGTAGAGAACAACTATTGATATATCTCTTTTTGTTATTAACAGTTTTGATGTTAATTATTTCAAATATATAGTACCTTTTAAAATATATATCTTGAGCACACTCACGGTTGATTAATTAACTACTATTTCAAGTACCCATGACTGCATATAAATACATATGTTTTGAATTAAAACCTTTAATTTAATTATCAATTATGTGTTCATGATCAAACGAGTGTGGTATGGAACTAAAAGAGTTGCCGCGTACCTTGCTTTTTCACAAATTATGTATCTTTCAAAATGAATTAATTAATAATATATACACGACCAGAATTTAAAAATCGAAGTGTGCACAAAAATATTGGGGGCATAAATTAGAGCGATTAGGGTTTTCTAACAATTTTTAAGGTCGAACAGACAATGAAGCAAAGGCTAATTGCAAAAACACGACAGCAAACTTCACAAGAACAGTATGGAAATCACTTACTTGTTTCACTTCATCGATACACGTCATGATCGTTCGATCTTCTCAAACTTTCGAAGGATCGACCAAGAAAACTGTTAAAGCTAGCTAGTACTACAAAACCCTTATATAAATTAATTAAATTTAGACAAAAACTGAGAAATTTGTGGAGTTACTATAAGGTTGTCCAAGACAAGAAGCTAATGATCAAGAATCAAGATACGATGTGTATTTGCGTGTGTGTGAGAGAGAGAGAGAGAAAAAGGAAAAAGTCATGGAAGCAGAGGCGGCATCGTGTTGATTAATTGTTGAATGAGTAGAATTAATTTATAGGCACATAATTAATAGAGTTCCAAAAATGTTTGGCACGTGTGAAAATAATCTGAGTGGTTAAAAATTAAAATCTATGCTCTCACACGTGATAGAAGGTTTGACCGACGGGTGAAGATTTATGCCTTTGTAATTCACATTTTCACCAACCCATTCTCCCTCAAAAAATGCATGATATATATTTTGAACCTAATCTATGTATTGGGGTGTGTGTGTGTGTGTGTCGCACACTTCCACTTAGTGCATAATTTGCATTAATTAATTAATGGTTTAAGGTAAGTGATTTTAAATAAAAACTAGTACTAATCGAGGTAGTACGCCTTTTCTTTTACAAGCAATATTTATGTACAAATATTCCCCCCTATAATATTCATTAAGATACAAATCTGTTTATGAATTAATGGTTTTGTGTTATACATATTTATGAAGATATCGTGCAAATATAATTGATTCAAACTAAATGATGTTAATTATGAGTAATATATATATATAATGATCGATCGATGTCGGCATGTTAACGCTCCGAAATAATTCGGTAAGTATCATTAGTAATTATATAATAATCTTATATATAAAAGCAAAATTAAGGATTTTTCCAAATAGAATAATTCATATTGGGGCATATTTTACTATAAGTTCATTTCGAGGCATAAATAAAAAAAAAATACACGTATTACATGACAAATTTAATATTCTCCACTTAGCCCCAACCCAATGTATATAACTACGTACGCGCCCGAGCTCCGGCTCAATTAGTAATTAATAACTATTTAATTAATTATTAAATTGAATAATTAATTATTAGTTAGTTCGTTTACTTTTATTTATAAATACTATTATTTTTAATCATAAATATTGTTATTTAATTTGAAACAGGTGTTACGTACATTAATTTAATCTTAAGAACAATCATTTTTATTTACAATAATTGTTACTTTTATCATAAATTATTAACTTAAAGACAACTCCAACCCTATACCAAAATAAACCTGATCCAATCCGACCCGACCCATTCAAACCCACCTAGATCCAGGCCGGCTTAGATCCAGACTGACCCCGCCCGAGCGTACTTTGATGTTTGAGTATATTGGGTCCGACTTCAAGTCTCTTTCTCTGCAATTAATTTGTTTATGAGTATCGATATTATGTGCGAAAGTATACATAATTCGTGATTAGTTTCCAATTACGGAGTCATTAATAAACTAAGAGGCGATTAATTAGTTTGTTTAAGAATTCATCACATTTGAGTCTTTGACCCAGATTTTGCGCTTCAGAAAGGCCACAACTATTGTCTCCCAAGCATCAAAGTTGGTGCCTTGCTTTTTCAGAAACACTCGATTTTATTCTCCTACAAATTCTATAAAATTCATATCTTTGAATGATGACATTGTTGGTTAGCAAAGGTCTAACTCCGTGACGCGGGCATTTAAAATTTATGCATTTATTTATTAAAAAAAAATTAAATAAGAAATTGTGCATTGGTCTAGTAGTAAGGGGCAATAATGTCTCGAGTTCTTCGTGACACGATTTTTAAAATTTATGTATTAAATTATAAAAAAACTATCAAACAAGAAATATGTGCATGATTGATGCATGAAGTCAAAGATCTCAAGTTTGGACACATCATGGTAATTTAATTAAAATTATTTGTTTATCCTTCAAAAAAAGCAGACAAAACAAAGACTAACTTCCCCAACTTTCTTGCAGTTATATGATTGATATAAGTACCTTGTTTGAGCTCCTTAATTATGTGAAGCTAAAAACGATTTAGTTTGATCAATTAGGGGGTTTCTAAATTATTATGATTATTTTTAGGTACAAATATTGTGATGTTAATTAAGGATCTTGCTCTGAATTTCTGCCAAAGATTTAAAGTACACCCCCTTAATTTCGATACCATTAATAGAAACCTATGGTACCATATGCATTTGCGCAGACCAATTCAAATGAAGCATGAAGAATATTCAACCTTGTCAGATTATGACATTAAAATTCATTGATAACGTTGAGAAAAAAAAACATGTACAAAAATAAACAAAAGCACGTAAAAAAATAAAATTACCTTCTACAATATTTGAACCACTTCCGTTAACCTCACCGATCGATTTTCAGATGGCAGTGTAGTCATTTTGATGCACATTGAGCTTCATAGATTCAAAAGGTTTCACCGAAGTAGCTTATAAAGTGGCTCGTCGCTTCCATTTCTTGGTGAAGATGTGACCAGGGGCGGAGCCAGGATTTTACAAATGATCGGGCGAAATTATATTTCTGCATTTAGAACTAAGTTTGCCCGGACGAAACTACATATTTATAAGAAACATAAGAAAATACAAAATATATTATTAATATTATAACATCATAAAAAACAAAAAAATTGGTCGGGCGGCTGCCGGGGACATGTCAGGCCCTCCCTCCGCCCCTGGATGTGACTAGCTAGTAACACGCGCGTGCACAAACACACACACATATTGTGTGTGCTGACCTAGTGGTAGGAGGTTAATGACCGGGGTCAAACGTCCCAATTTGAGTCCCGTTATATGACTTTTAAAAATTTCTGCATTTATTTATAAAAAAAAAACACACACACATATCGTGGCATAGATATTATAAGGTGTTGGCGTCCATGCAAAACACCCTTGGCAAATTATCAGTCCTTGCTTGTCGTACCTTAGATTCGTAGGCTGCTCGACCTTGGAATATGTCCGACCAAAATTTGGGGAGAGATTTAATCTAATTTAATGAAAAGTAAGTAAAAAATCGTAAAATTTAAAATGATTAATTATATAAATATTTTTTTATAATAAAATTAGTTTCGTAGGTTGGAGCTCCGTAATTAATAATGTAATATTATTTTAATAGGAAATTATGTATCTTGAAAAGGTAGGTAGGTCATAAATGGAGAACGACTGATTTTCCCCTCTAAAAAGAGAGTAGTGAGTTGTCTCTTTCATCTTCACAAAAAAAAGACCTCTAGTTTACTTAATTGAAAAACAATAATAATAATGATAATATATGGTAATGAGGAAATTAATAATTAGAAGCTAAATTAGCCCAGAATGCAAGATAAATGGAAGAAAAAAAATAAAAAAATGGGAGCATATATAAACATTAATTCAAGGTCGAACAGACAATGAAGCAGAGGTTAACCGGAAACAAGACTGCTAACTTGACAAGGATAGCACGGAAACCACTCACCCGCATTTCATACATCACCGCTTCGTCACCGCCAACGTCATTATCACTTAATCTAACTACCTAAACCTTAATTAGGGAGAGATTAACGATGAAGATGAAGATGAAGATGAAGATGGAGAGAATATATGAGGTAAGTGAGGCTGAATTCCAACATGGCCTGCCCAACTACTCGACTGTCTACAAGATTTTAAAGGCAAATATTCGGAAATTGGAAAATACTATAAAAAAAATTAAATCATAAAATTGAGGGACGCTAGCTTCACTCGTGTGGAAGCAATTGATCAATAATTGCTCGCACGTGAGAGGCAATATAGTTTGACTGACTGGTGAGCACCTTCCACAAACAATTAGTTCACTCCGGTTTTAATTAGTAAGCATTGCGTTTGATTGATTTTATTTTATGGCACAAACATTCACTATATACTATTCAGGGCTTGTACTTTTTTTTTTCCTTGTCATGTGTTGTACTTATCATATATTGAAAATCACATATTGTATCTAGTAAATTAATAATCCAATAAATATCTATTCCTCCTATGTATAGAAAAATAACTTAAATTTCTTCCACTTTTCACATCTTGGTACGTACTACGTATGCAATACGTAGTAGAAAGTAATATACATATTATTATATTTATTTATAATTGAAGAGTTCCATTATCGATAAGCGATACAAGAGTATTTTATCCATTATATGTTCGATTGAAAAGGAAAATTAAATTACTAGTTACCGTAAGGAGGTAGTGGGAGTGTAAACTGCAATAATTAATAAATCGCTGCAAATTACAAAATAAAATAAAAATAATTAGCTGCATAATGCAGACAAACTGATATACTTTAATCTATTAATGACACGACTTGATGTGAAGAATTCATTTAAAGCCAAAAGGTTTAGATAATCGACAAAAAAAACTGAATTAATATAGAAAGTTTAGACAAAGTACTAATCATAAATCGTATAGATGTGTGCTTATAATGTTGATTAGATTGTTGGATACAGGACATGATTTTCAAACTAATCATTTCAAAATTGAGACCTGAACCAATAAAAACATCATTCCTATTATTATTTATTTTTGATACACTGAAAATTGAGCTCCTAGTAAACTGTATATTTGTGGCAAAAAAATACATGTTATAGAATATCATGAAGGATGATTATTAATTAAGAATAATAAATCAAATCCAGGACCTAATTTAAATAAGTTAGAAACAATTAATGAGAACATTGTACTGGACTTGATTAATTATTACCGCTAATCGTTTTATTGGTATATTGGTGGAATAACCGCATAATTGAAAGATTATTATGTATTCTAATATAATCATGTTTTTTTGCCTAAATTTCAGATGTCGTTTTAGTAAAAAAAAAACACAAATTAGTCCTCTCGCTTTTGTGTTGCTTTAGAGTGGGCCTACATTGACAACCATAGTTTCTCAAATAATTTCACGAGTCGCAAAAAAAAAAAATATATATATATATATATGGAAAATGACCTTCAATTATAATTTTCAGGTAGATCTTAATATGAGCATGTGGAAGCTCGCCTTGACAACTATATATCTTTATTTAAACATTTAATGATGTCACGTGCAATATATATGGCGTCATTGACGAGCGTATAAAAAGTTATTAGTAGGGGTTTTACAGTTTTATCCGAGATCAATATTAGCTAGTTTGTTTGCCCATCGAGGGCCCAAAATCTATTAATAATCTTTATTAGGGATCCCATTTCGCAAACTAAATTGTTATGTCGTATCTAATATTGTTACAATAATAATTTCTCTATACTCCCACAAATCATTTGAAAAATGCTATCATTTTCTGTAATTTAAAAATTATACTAATCACTAAAGAAGAAGAGTATTGGAAAATAATAACTTGTCGGGCGTATTACAACGAAAACAGAAACGTAGAAGATGAGACTACAAAGGAAATAATAAAATTGAACTACAGAAAAAACAAAACCGTAAAACTAATGCTGAGTCGAGGAAGGCCTCTATCCGCAAGACGAGATACACCTCGATAGTGGTCTCAATTCTGACGTATCGTCTCCAAATATAAAACGGCAGCATCTCGATGGTAGCAGCACCGCAAACCAACAAGCTCCAGCGAACTGGAATGAGGCGAGGATAGAGCTTCGACTAAGATGCTATGTATGCAGAAAGAGCTTGTGAATGCTTGATTGTCGTGTAGGTATGCAATGAGATGCAGCCTATTTATAGGCTCGACCAAACGGGACGAGATGAGACGAGACGCACCCGGGGTTTTGAAGATGAGACGCACCTGGACGTGCTCGTGCTTGCTGACCGCTCCGAGATCCACGTCTTGGGCCAGGCTCAAGGCCCACGACCCAGGACCCGAACCCGCTCGCAGCGCTCGGCCTCGTCCGAGGCGGGCAGGCGGGCGGCGGCACGCGTGTGGGCTTTACAGCCCATCACTTGTGCACATAATTATTTCATGCATAAGTGAAACTCACTTATTTAATTTAATTTAATTAAGTTAAATTCCACGTCACTTAATTCTTTGGTCAAATCCCTTTGACCGTGTTCATAATACACGATTCCAACAAAGAGTATAAAAACTAAAAAGTTAGAAATAAGGAAAGAGAATATTTAACTTGAATTACCATTATATACGGAGAATTAAATTGCCATCCCCAAAAATGGCAGACAGAATTTAACGCTCCATCTTCACATCGTCGAGGGGGTAAGATTTTGGAAACAGTTAACATAATATAGGACAATAATTAGACTTACAGCATTCATTATATGTTTACAAAATAATATTTCGTACGTAGATATATATATATATATAATCACATGAGATTCGATATCCCATTTTTGTTTTGATATCCTTCCCACTCTGTCTTACTTCCAAATTTTGCTAGTTCTTTATCATTTTTTCCCTTCAATTTTATTTTTTTACTGTTAGTATAATTTGAAGATTATTAATTAGGTTTCAGCTAGCAATTAATGCTAGTATTTATAATTAATTTTTAGTATTTGATTTCTACATTTTGATTTAAAATAGTTATTTTAGTTTATTATTTCTAAAATCAAAGTATATAAATTTTATTTTTTATATAAAAAAAATTGGTTAGGGTTATTATATGATAAAAATATTTATTTCATACTAATAAATATTATTCAAATAATAAAGTTAATAGTAGAAATCGTAGGACACGAAACAGATAGCATATTATTCTTCCCTCTTCCGTTGGAGGCATAATGAGTATACATGGGACCAAATAAACTTGCTTATATATTTTATATTTAATTTGCTCTGTAAAATTGCAACCAGTGGGATGTAGCATGGGCAAGTTAATATTGATTATTGTGTATGGGGGCCAACTAACTAATAACCAGTAATATAAATAAAATAAACATAATTTACAAAATACAATTAAATACCACTTAAATATTTTGAGAGAGAGAGAGAGAGATGTGATGTGATATTTTAGGGGGCCAACTACCCTAAAAACTTCTGTGCCTACCAAACCATGTTAATGCAAAACTTCACCAACCACCGTATGTTGCCAAAAACAATGTCAACTTATCTCTTTTTGCATTCTTCAATTTTTTATTTTATTTTTTCATTTAATGACTTACAGTTATGTGCTTCTTATTAATAAATTCTTCCATTAACTAAGCAACTCTTTTAGAAGCTTAGCTCTTTATAATAGTATATATATATATATATATGTTTATATGACCTTTTAGCCATCACTTGCTACAATTTTGGAGTGAACCCCACGCACATGCTGCAGTTAACTATAAACACGCAACTTTATACTTTTATGGTTTTAATTAAAATTGTTCTAAATAATCAATATCACAAATGTAAGCCTGGCGAATTAAGTGAAGAGATTAGGTAAGAAATGAGAATGCATATATCTTCCGTGATAATTGAGAATTACTATTTTAATTATTCGATCACGAAGACTACGGTGAATGTATCTTCTCATTGAGTCATTGGTTGAATACTGCACTTGGTTTCGAATCCTGGAGCACGCAAAAATTATAAATTTATTTGTTAATCTCTTTTCCTTGATTTTATGCATTTATTCATTGATGTTATGAGTTACTCTTTTTCCTTACCCGATGTTTTTTCTAGGGGGTTTTCGTCGGGAAGGTTTTAATGAGGCTCGGCGGCCCCTAGTCTAAGCTTGTTCTTTCAAGGGTTTTTCTTTTTTAGGTTTTTTGTCTAATAAAATCTTAATTTGTGTTATGAGTTACTCATCATTCTCATTTTTCGGGTATATATATCGAAGGATTCAAACCAAACCACTTTCAAATAATCTTAACTAATTTAATCCATAAATCTTGATTGATGGACTATCAAGATTGATTTTCCAAATGTGATGTGTTTTCGTATGCATTAGATATATTTTTCGATGAATATGATTTTTATGCCTAAAATAATATTTTTCTCGATTATTATATTTGTTTATGTACAAAATAATGCTTTCCAAATATTAAAATTACATTTGGATTCTATAATTAACATTATGGAGATGGATCTTATATAACTCCAAATGTGATGTGTTTTCGTATGCATTAGATATATTTTTCGTTGAATATGATTTTTATGTCTTAAATAATATTTTTCTCGATTATTATATTTGTTTATGTACAAAATAATGCTTTCCGAATATTAAAATTACATTTGGATTCTATAATTAACATTATGGAGATGTATCTTATAGATCTCCATTTAGCTAAATTAAACAAGTTTCGAGTAGTTTACACTACATATGTTTAATTGTTTATACCTCGAAGTAGTGCAAGGGACAGATATAAATATACGCAAATGCAAACCCAATTATATATAGGATTATGTTTCCAATTTCTTGCAATAAATAAATAAATTAAAAACCGGCCCCCAAAACGAAAATCTAGCTAATAAACCCACTCCAATAATTTCTGATGGCTATGCATTCGCAGCATTTCTACGCTTCTAGCCGTTTAAATGGAATAAAAGACCGTTAAATATATTATAAATTATTAAGTTTAGAAATAACAAATATACGTCAATGTAAAGCAAATTTATTACTAATATTTTAAAGATCTAGCTAATCACTGTCCTAAGTTTAGTCTGTCACTCTCATATATGTGTGTCAAGTGGTGCTGAAAGGTCGAGTTTTCATATAATATAAATTGAATTGATTTTACCTCAAAAACAGAAAAATTCAATTGATTTTAAATAGTGATTGCAAATTAATTTGGTGGTGGGCCTTTCCCTTCTGTGATGCAGATTCAATCATCAATATAATAAGATTAATAAGACATAAAGCACCTTAACTAGTGGTTACCGAGCGGGAGCCTTTTCCTTTTACTGTTATAAAGTCAATTTATTTTGTTGCACGTTTCTAATGTTTTAATAAATCATTGTTTTCTTCTCAAAAATAAAATAAAATCATTGTTTCGAAAAGTAACCATACAGTAAGCCGCCATAATGTTTGTACGAGGGAGTATATGATTTGATTCTTTAAGTTGTTTAATTTTGTATTCGGATTCACTGATTATGATTAAAATACGAACCAAGTTATTCATCACCAGTTCAATCATTTAAATTTTATTTTTTATATCAGGAAAACGAGAGATTTGTTAAAAATTGGTACAAGGCGTACTGAAATCAGAAATTACAAGTTATCCAAAGTATTACAAAGATGATTCTCAGACTAAGATAAAAAACTAAAAGGAGGAATAGTATTTAATCTAGCAACAACCCAATTCCAAAATCTACAGTTTATTTCTTCAAGAATTCTTCTAAGATCCCATCTCTTCTCGTCGAACACTACTGAATTTCTCCACCTCCATTAGCACCCAAACAACACAAAACCGAAGAACGCCTAACCTTTTCCGTTTTTTGCTGCCTCCCAAAATTAAATTAGTTATTTTGTCATTCAAGTGTTATTACTCGAACTAAACACCCCGTAAAGTAGAAAAAGGATTCGAACATTAAATTTTGGTTTCACACTCGTATAAAAATGAAAAATATTTGCTTTTCCGTCGACCACTTATTTGCAACTTTTTGATTGGCATGAGCTTTAAAATTTAGTTGACTCAATTGGTAGGATAGTATCTTAAGTAGAATTAGTCAATTTAGTAATTTCCACTTTTCTCAAGTTTACACATAAAAATTCATATAATTTTTTTTTTTTTTTTTATTTTACATACTCAAAATTGAGGTATCATTACAATCTGACGAAATTACTTCAATAGAAAATTTGTTAGTGATTTTTTTGCAAGTCGGTAGAAACATGAAAACGTGCTATGGTAAAAGGATTGAAAAGACAATGCCCAACTAACTACAGTATATGTAATATGTGGACAGGGACATATTAACCGGAATTTAAAATGTGAATTGATTAACAAACTGTAGTTCAGAAACTGGAAAATTCTTAGCTTAACCGTTGTTGTGCATATGTATTGAAGTCGGTGTTTTTGGCTTTATATTTATTTTGTCGATTTCAATAAATCCATGAAAACTCATTTTTCTGGAAAAAATTTAAGTGGCAGAAAGGCTTTCAGCGTGGTGCTATTCGGTTACAGTATAGCTACCTAACAAAAGTAGATTAATTATATCAAATGTTGAAAATTAAATATTAAATTAAATCAATGTATTTTAAAATTTGAATTAAGGTTATACATATTAATTATTATTTTATAGCTTCAGTATTATATTAAAATTAGATAAATATTACTTTAAACCACAATTTATCAAAAATATTACTATATACTTTAATAAATATTTTTTAAATCTCAAATTAACAGATTTTTATCAAAAATATCATGAACTTTAATAAATATTTTTTAAATCCCAATTCCCAAACTATCAATTTATTATCACAAATATCTTGAATTCATATTTTGGTGTGCTGAAAAATTCAAGTATACAAATTGAAAAATTTTTTTTCTTAAAAATATATATACATATGATTATTTTTTTCCGGGTGGTGAAATATAAACAGAAGATATTTTTGATAAAAGAAAGCTAAAATGATAATTATCAATGCTTAACCCATAAAACAGTTTATGTATTTTTATTTTGAGCAAAAATATGTAGATGAATAGTTTTTTTGCTATTGAATTAGTTTTGGCCACCCACATTATTTATAGCTGCATAAATTTATTTAGGTTTTTATAGGACTCAATTTACTGTAATGAAGGACTATGCCTATGTAGGCCACGATGCTTTAAAGATCATTAATGCTACATAATTAATTAGACCACTTTTACAGTATGAGTTAATTAGTGCTTTTTTATTTTTTGAGGAAGCAATTAATGACATTCTTTCTTTTTCTCGATTTCCCCTTTTCATTTCCGCAAAATAATAGAAAATTTTAAAATTCTCAATCGTTTTCGAATAATTGTCTATATATGTGGGAACTTTAATCTGTAGAATAAAATAAATTAGTTTCTGCTTAATTCTTCAAAAGAAAAAATATTTTGGGCTTGGGCGTTTTATATGGGACATTCAAATTTGGGCTTGGGCCTCTTTTCTGGGATCTTCAAATTTGGGCTTGGGCCTCTTGTATGGGATCCTCAAGGAGTATTTCTTTTCTTTCTTCTCTTTTCTTTTATAGTAATTTGATAAAATAAAAATAAGATAAATTTCCGAAATGGAAAAGGTTGCTATAATTTTTTTTTCTCTCTAAAATCCAGATTTGTTGCATTTTTTTAAGTCTCAATCAATATATCCCACCCATATCAAATTAATTTTTCTACTGTCTGCTTTTTGTTTGAATTATGGATGTTACTACTTACTTGCCATCAAACTATTCTACTGTTGTTACTTGACTACTTGTTATGAATATGATGAAAAGGCATTTTCAAAAAATAATAGATTGCGCTTGTATTTTATACACCCTCCGTCCACCAAGAGTATACCACTTTGGTGGACGACACGGGTTTTAAGGAAAAGTGTGTTGTTTAATGTTAAAGTGGAAAAAGTGTGAAGTGAGTGGAGAAAGGGTCCCATTTTGTTGACTTTTAAGGTAAAAAGTGAAGGGAATAATAGGTATTTTTGTAAATATTGAGTTGGGGTGGGTTAAATTATAAGAAATGTGGGTAGTGTATAGGCCAAATAAGGAAAGTGGTATACTCTTTGTGGACGCTCGAAATGGCAAAAGCGGTATACTCTTGGTGGACGGAGGGAATATAAGCTTTGTTGTTTGTATATTCCAAATTATTAATTATTTTAGTATTAAATCTAAAGTGGATATACTAGCTTAAAGCCCAACTTTAAATAGAGCCCGAGCTTGATTCGGCAATTATTTATTTAGTTCAAACTTGAACTCAGATCTCGAGCTTGGCTTGCCAACATTTTGGCAACTACTATTTGAGCTTGACTTCAACTAAAGATGTGGAACATACAGTATAGTGAAGCTATTCGCGAGCTTAATTTACTATACTCACAAACATGTTGGTGAACAGACTCGTTTATGGCTGAGCCGAACATGTTCACGAGCCCCACAAGGCGAACACAGGCAGTCTCGAACCCAGTTCGAAAACCTTATCGAGCTTGATTTGAGGCTAGTTCGAATTTTGGCTCGTTTACAAATTCCGAAGAAGCTTAATTCTATCAAACCGAGCTCCAAACAGCTTGGTTCGTGTACATTATTTGCAGTACGAAATAAAATACGAGGTATATATCAAAGAAATTACAACCAATATTCACCATTTCACTTTGTAACTACTACTCAGAGATTAGTTTGTGGCTCAATCTGCAGCTAGTGCTAATTAAAATAGAAACTGAAGAAAAAGTAGTTATATATCTCCATTTGCAGGATGAAAAAAAAAAATACAGAAGAAAATAAGAATTTAAATAGGAAGAAAATGATCAAGGGCAAACAAGCTGTTGTTGAAATTTTGCAGCCTCATAAGTGGAAGGATCCAACTTGTTGTGGCAAAAGGAGGGGGCTGAGGGGGGCACCGGCCCCCTCGGAAGCCGGTTTTCGAGCAAATACTCCATCTTCATCGTTAATCTCCTGCTCTCTCCCATCACAGCCATTGCTGCAACAATAATCACAAGAATCAGAGCTATTCTCTTCTGCAACATCATAGTATGATGAGATTAATTCTTGTTTTTTGCTGTGGAAGGGGAAGAATTTGAGGGAATTAATTGATGTTTCCCAAATAGAATAAAGTCGTGGGGTTTGAAATTAAATACAATGCCATGAAAGACAAGTTAGTTACAAGAATGAAACTTGGACGAAAGGTTTTTTTTGGGGGGGGGTTTGAAAATCTTGATTTGTTTATCAATTTTGAACCAATCAAAGGTGTGTTACTTTTATTGTTTATGTTATAATTATTCAACTCTCACATCCATGGAATAAATGTGGAATTCTAATATTGCAGCTGTGTTTGAGGACTTGACTTGGCGAAAATGGAGGTTGGATTGGCTAAATTTCGAGTTTGAGATATTGATATATAAATCAGTTTTATTTTGTGGGTTTCAACTACAATATAGCGCAAAATACTAATCATTTAAGGGTTTTATAAGAATGGAAAAATAAATTTATTGATTGGGTATTATTGTTCCCTTCCTCCTTAGTCTACCCTCTTGAGAATATGAGTCAGACGGTGTCACTATTCAGTTTTTTATTTTAACAATGTTTAAAATGAAAATTATTATTATATAACAAATCACCAATTAATACAGTATTTATTATAAAAATAGAATTTAATTTTTTTAGTTTAAAACAAAAAACCAAAATAATTAATTTAAACTAAAAAGTACAGATTAAATATAAAATAAATTAGTTATAAATCATATATTTATTGGTGAAGTAATTTTTTTACCAAAACATAAGAAATTATTTTCAAAGGAAGTGATAGAAAAAAGATTAAAGAGCTAGAGAAAATTGATAGTGGAACATGAATTCAGACATCAAAAACGGGATAGATGATCTCACGTGCTCCTTCTTGGCGCTTTTTTCTTTGGATGTTATATATTCCGTACAATTCCAAAAAAAAAAAAACGTGGTTACAATATGTTAATAAAATAGATAGTATTTGCTCTCTCCATGCTCATTATATTTCAAGAACTTGGTTGGTATAATGTATAAAAAAAATTAAAAAAGGAAAATTGAAAATGGTTTATAAAGGTAACAAATGGGCTCAAAAGAGGCCCATCTCAAAGTCAATAAAGGAGTGCATGACTTGAAAGTCAAATATCTGGTACGTATTATTAGTTTATTAGCCATCAGTTTCAAATTGTTCAAACATAATAATGCACGAATTGCATAAAATTAACTCAAACTATGGAAAATTTCCGACTTAAGTTTGACAATTTCAAGATTCATTTGTACAAACACGGACGCATATATTTATTGGTGCGTGTGAGTGTGTGCAGATTGATTTTTGACGTATGATTTATTAGTTATGCTAGTTAATTAATTTAAGGATTTTCATTTTGATGGTTAAAACAAAGTTGAGATTCTTGGTTTATTTTGAACTTAATTTGTTGAAAGATTGAATTTGGTAGTGAAGTTAAGTACTCTTTGTAGAAAGAAGAAACCTAGATATTTTGACTTCTGCATTATTTGATTTTAATTTCTTGGTTCAAATGAACGGAAATTGAATACTGCAATGTACATTGGCCCATAGTCGAATCTAAGCCATTAAAATATATTTTTTAGGGACTGACTACTGAGCCCATTGAGATTTAATTAAGCTTTTAGTGGAACCTTTTTTTAGATATCCGAATCTGGGAAATAAGACCCCATGCATGTTACAGTCATAATTGTCACGTTCATTTAAATAAACGTAAAGGGAAACTGTGATATTTGGAGATCGTATCCTATAAAAGGTAATTGTACAATCCCGATAGGAATTTTTTTAGTTTCAATATATCTTAGATCTGTCTCGATAATTTCTAAAATTACAAGTTGGCTTAACTTAAAATTCACATACCATTCAGCTTGTTAACTTAAGTAAACCTTATGCGAGTAGCCATATTTTTCCATATAAATAATGTATTTAAATGTGCTTAAATCATTAACCCTCATATCTCTCTATTAATCAAGTTTAGTGTAGTTAATAGCTAGTTTGTTTCATTAATTAATTTTATGTAATGCATTCATCTAACGAAAAGATACATTTATTTTGTCTAAATGCATTAACTTTTTACAGTTCTCGTGATAATTAAAGTTTCATAATAACCATATGGCCCTGAAATAAAAATCAAGAGTGACATAGAATATCCTTATTATCTATTTTGCATGCAAATTGTATGTATTGGAGTGTGGATCATGAATATACTGAAACATCATAACCCGATCACGATGATCCAATTGTTGGGCCCGTTGGTTTGATCCAAGCGGAATCCTAATGAATTTAGGATTATGGCTTGATTGCTATTATAACTAAATAAAATCTGAAATATCATAGTGTGAACATCATGGGGGAATAACAAGATGAATTGGATAAACAATTCATGTGCGATCCTTTCTTTCTTCGTGATTGTGGCGTGTATTTTTTTCCAATAGTATGTTTAGCCGTTTTAGATTTAGAGTTAATCAAAATTGGTGTTTGTTGATGAAAGAAAAGGCATTTAAGTTGCAATTTTTTAAAACAAATAAATCATATTCAGAAATGATCGAAGCCGAGAGGTAACCGACGTGATAAAGGCCAGCTGGTTGTACCCATTCGGAAAGAGTGCCTTTATTAATGCAGGTGATAGGATTATTCTTTTTCGCAATAATAAGATGTTAAATTTCCTTGATTTTATAGCTTGAAAAGAAGTGTTGGGCCTTTTTGAGGAAAGCCAATTTAATAGGTGCACTAGTCAAATTGTAGTCTTAATCTTATCCTAAGTTTATTTTCTTTCTTTTTTCACTTTCACAGATTATATTTTATGTTTCATATAATATATAGGGTTTAGGGGGTTTTTTTTTTCAATAGATAGGCTGTATAATCAAGAATTAGCTCAAATGGTGCGAAATTAGTGCTACCACCACTTACATCAATTAATATTGTGATATTTTTAGAAGAAAAATTGCAGACAAGACGAGAAAAAGGTGGGTATATATTCGGTTTAGGTCTTTTCATGGGAGGTAATTAGATGGGTAATTGACATGGTGAAAAAATAATGCCCCGACCACAAAAAAGATTCTAATTAAGTGGCGAAATGATGGGAAAGGATATTATATTATAATTAAACATTTATGAATTTATGCGTGTATCTTACAAAATACTTGGTAATATTAAGTTTCACCCAAAGTGGATGAAAAAATTTAATGTGGGCTTAACTTCCCACTTTTCATCATCTTATTATATGCCAACAATTGCGATGAAGGTTCAAGAATAAAATACTATATATCGTGTCAACAAGCACGTGATGAGTGGAATTTTCCATACTATGTTACATTCTCTTTTTATTTCTCTGTCGAAATTGCTAGTTTCAAAGAATGAATTGAGTAGAATACACACTATGGTGGAAAAAAAATATGTGATAAATATGAAAGTGCGCGGATTTGGGTGGCTTACCTTAATGTATCATGCAATAGTCAACAATCAAATTATGATAGATAGATTCGTATTATCCAATTAGAATTTAGAAACAACAGTTTCCAAGATCTGTTAAATTAATGGAGTAGTAGAATTTAGTAACAATAATTAACAGTTTCCTCTTCTTCCCCCTTTTTCAAACACCACAAGATAATGTTTGGAGATGGATATATAAATAAATATAAATATAATTAATATTAGTTATTAACATATACAATTTTATCTATTTAGAATCCGAAAGATTGATTGATCATTTATTAAAAGGGACAATAAAAAGAAAACAAATTAAAGTGGAGATGCGTAAGCGAAGAAATTGTGTAGGGCTTGTTGAGGGCATTGAAGAATTTTTGCAGATGTAGGACCCCTTGTAACTCGAGATCCATTTCGATGAAAAAGAAGAAACAATTGAATAAATTAAATAGATAAATTAATTAATTAAAGGGTTTTTGGATTCCCAAACCAAACTACAAAATAACAATAGCATCACATGGAGATGACTCATACATACATATGATACATGATGATGTTGATGATGCTTATTAGTATTATGATCATTGAGAAGATAAATGCAACAACTCTTTTCATGGTGACCCCATTGCTATTATAAATAAAATAATTATTTGATTTTGTTTATCCTTTTCTAGTACTATATAATACTAATTAATTATGTAAAACGCCAGAAAAAATAAAGTTGAAGATGACTGAAAATTTTGGAAAATGTGACGCAAGCATCTTTCGGCAGGAATAGGTAGAGTGATGGAGATGTATCTTTTTACCAAATCGAAAGCCTAACTAGAGCTGCCAAAATCTTCCCTATTCATAAATTGCCTTTCAAATAATTTACAAAATATTTATTTACGCCGAAGCTATTTTAAATGTTTTTAAGTATTCGTTGTCTCGTTGAGAGTCGGATTTTGACAAAATTTGCATCGTATAAACATGCCTAAAAACATCAACATATTAATTTATACATATTTCTTTATGAATATATATATAGTAAGACTATTTTTATAGGTTAGTGCATATATAGAAACCACAATGTAAACTATGGATCAATAATTTTTAGGAAGGACGGATTTAAGGAATTAAATTAATCCTTCCTAGGGTAAAATAGCAAACTATATTATAATTTTGTAGAATGATTTAATTAGTTGGTGTGGTGGATTATTTGTAAACTAGAATAGCACAAAATTAATTATCACACAACTCTTATTAGATCGAACTCTTTGGTTTTATATGATTTATATTTATATGCATGTACATATGAGATTATGTAGTAATAATCGAATTTAGCAAACGAATTAGCATGTTTGGTTCCTTCATTGACCATTTTTCTTTAAAGGGTTCGTGGGTTGCTTGATTAATTATAACTCTTAAAAATGGCTGCAAAAGTCTGGTATGATATATAATTATTAGGGTTACCTTTAATTCTCGGAAATTATCCCAACCATGTTTCGTTTCCACTTATACTTAGTTATTAATTCCACAATAATTAATAATAACTGTTTGAACTTTGAAGCGTATAAAGTTCATATAAAGAGTCAACAATTATATGATAATAATAAGAATAATATACGATAAATTAACCCATACCTATTATATTATGACACGACTAGATACACTATTGAATTGGAGTATAAATCATGCCTTTTTCAGTTACAAAATAATTAACAAGTTTAAGTTTTGAGGTAAATAAATTGGAAAGTAAATTTCAATATTTGAATCATGTAGCTTTTTGACAAAATAAAAGTAATGGGCGTTTTTGAAGAAAATAGATGCATGAGGCAGTTATTGTTTGACCATTTTTGAAGCGAAAATATTTAGTCTAATATTTAAGCAAAGCAAAGACGTAGTTTTGAGAAAATTAAAATAGAAACGTAGCTCATGTTAATTGACCACATTTATTCCATATGCGAGCGCTAGCGCTACCAGAAAAATTTAGAACGAGGGAAAAATAATAACTTTCTAGAGGGAACATGATTTAACTAATAAATAGTAACAGATTATCCTAAAATATTAACGTGTAACATTATTTTATGGCTATATATATAAATATAACAAAAAAACAATATTTTGGACTTCACTGTGATGTCACGGAGTATTTATGCCATTCAATTATATGATCTTATCCAGCTCGTCTGTAAATTTGTTTAAAAGGATTATAAAAACCCGACAAAAAATAACCCCAAAAACAATTGTACAAGTAGGATGGATCATTGACTTCTCGAAATAAATCCATAATAGCGTAGGTGGAAGAGTAGTAAAATAATATTATACATATATTATTCATATCCACCTTTTGTAGGCATATGTAGCAGCATGTAATACATGTGCTCATCTATTGAAATTAAGTGTATATTTAGCATGAATTCTACAGCAATTATAGTTAAACTTGTCAATTAGATTAAAATGAGGGCTCCTTTAGTTAAATGTAATTTACTTCACTTGAGGTTCTTTTCTTGTATCTGGATTTTTTCAAGATTTGAATCTTTATTAAACTCTTGTCAAACATTAATTAATTTTCATTTACTTCTTGCTAAAGAAGTAATTTGTTGACTTTCAATTTTCTCGAAGACTCGTAAATATAGTGATATTCACGTAATAGTTATAGTTGTTATTAAAAGTTGCATAAATCTAGAAAAATCTAGGGGGTGTATTCAATTAAGATTCTGTTAGATTTATTTGGACTTCAAAAGTTTACAGGTATTCAATTTGGATTTTGAAAAGTCCTTAAAAATCTTTAGGTATTCAATTTGGATTTTGAAAAGTCCTTAAAAATCTTGAGGTATTCAAAACTTCGTAGACATTTAAAGATTTTAAAATGTCATGGATTTTGTAGGATTATCACTCAAAAATACAAAGAGAAATCTTACCTTATCACACGAGATTTTGATGGATTATTAATTAATTATTATTATTATTATTATTATTATTATTATTTATTTTATTATTACTATTTATTATTATTATTATTATTATTATTATTATTATTATTATTATTATTATTATTATTATTATTATTATTA
>JAYJMF010034850.1:0-21578 GCA_036873715.1 Salvia sclarea
TATTCCAATAAAACTTATCACATTTGGGTAAAATAACAAAAAATATTGATGAAGATAATCTTGATAAAATAACAATAACTTGTGTCTTTCAAATCAAAATTATAATATTATTTTAATAATTATTTTGCCATGTGGCAATTCCAGTCAGCAATCTATCAATAAAAAATGTCAATAAAGGTACTTTTGGTACAATGTTAATAGTTTAAGTATTTTATTGATATTATTGAAAGTTCAGGTAATTTTGGGACAAACCAAATAGTTTAGGATTTAATCTGATATTTGCCCTTTATAATTTCATGATTCTAACATTCCATGAATTACTTTTTACACTCTAATATTTTAAATATAATCACTTATTTATCTTTCTACGCGTTTACTTTATGACATGTGTCAATAAAGTTGAACTTGATTATTTTGCCATTTAGATTGCTCCACCCATCTAGATGACAATTGAATTAAGTTATATTTTACTTGTTATTTAGGAAAATGTTCAATTTCCCCCCTAAAGTAAGTTTGAAAAAGCAATCACCCTCTAACGTATGTTTTGAGCCAATTAAGTCTTTATCATTTCTAATTGTGAGCAAATTGACCCCTACGACTAACGCCGTTCACAATTCCGTTAATAGATAACGTTAAGGGTTTTTTTGTTCTTTATATAAAAATTCTAAAAAAATATTAAATAAATTTATTTAAAAATATTAAATAAATAAATTTACTAAATATCAAACATTTTGTTTGTGTCAATTACGAATTAACTTAAAAAATATTGATCATTAATTGATGTGAATATTCATGTTTAGCTAGATTCGAGTTTTAGCTAAAATCTAACCTAATTAAATTTATATTTTCATTAAAAATATGAATTGAATAAAAAAAGCCAAAAGTATTGTAAAACCTAACCTAATGTACTTTTTTTTTTGGAGGCAACATATATTAAGTTTATTGAGTATTAATGTTCTTGCCCGAGAATTCTGCATATTTTGATGAGCGGCGTTTGGGAAGGTTTGATTTGGATTTTTTACAATACTTTTGGCCCTTTTGATTCAGTTTCATTTTTCTGAATGAAAACATAAATTTAATTAGGTTAGGTTTTAGCTAGAACTCGAATCTAACTAAATATGAATATTCACATCAAATTAACGTTCAATATTTTTTAAATTAATTCATAATTAACACAAAAAAATTGATATTTAGTAAATTTATTTATTTAATACGTATTTTTTTAAATAAATTTATTTATTTATTTATTTATTATTTCTATATAAAGAACAAATACCTCCCTAACGTTTTTTGCTAGGCCCAAAAAACCTATTAACGTTATCTATTAACATAATTGTTAACGATGTTAGTTGCAATAGGATAATTTGCTCACAATTAGAAACGATGGAGATTAACTGGCCCAAAATATACGTTAGAGGGGTAATTATTTTTTCGAAATACCTTGGGGGGAATTGAACCTTTTTCGAACCTTTTTCCCTTGTTATTTTCTTTCATCAATTCTAGATTGCTTCACCCATCTAGATAGAGATAGTCTTAGTTTCATTAGATACGTGATCCTACCAATGTTCGATCATATAGTAATTGTAATAAACATCTGAATATATTAAATCCTCAACTTATAGGTTGGATCGCTATTCACGATATTAGAGGGACGTGCGCTTATCGCCCTTTAATCTCACAATAAATATAAATATAATCGATTTTTATCAAAGTTCAATTTTACGATAAATATAATAACTATATGATATATACTGCCTCTGTACCACGAATTTGAGTTGAGATTTTTTTTTGGTTGTCCCACAAACTTGAGTCTCTTCCTTTTTTAGGAAACCTCTATTATTCATTACAATTTTAAATAATACTATATATTTTTACGATTATTTTTCACTATTTTTGAACACTCCTTAAATTTCTTCATACAAAAAAATAATAAAAAATTACTCAAATTCCGTGGAACCGAGGGGAGTATTAATATGCTACAATAGGAGGATGGATCACTATTTGCAATAGCGGAAGGTCTCTCTTGTGACCCCAATTTCATTATAGATATGCTTGATTTGATCAGCGTTCAATTTTAGAGTAATAGACACATAGTAATATGTATTAATATGCTCAAATTAGAGGATGGTCACTGTTTGCAAATTTCCATTGAATATTTTGCTTTAATAGGGGCACCAACAGTTCCGTTACATTAATTAAACTCTTCCCATAAGTTGTTTGTACGTATTTGGTTATTCCTTCATAGTTTAAATAATAATTGATATTTTTGAGAAAATGCTCGTAATTTTAAAACATAGAGAAAATCCCATTTTATTAATAAAACGAGTTTTAAAAAATCGAGAATTTTGTCTCATTATAGTAAAAAGGAGTTAGTTGGAAAATGTTTGAATTTTAGGAGTTTTATATCAAATTGAAAGAAAATTGTGAGAGAGCTAGGCTCCTTGTCTGATTTATTATTCATTCGGTAATTTTTCTTCTTAGTATCTTGAATATTTCAGCAATAGTTTGATTTGTTATTTTCACCCGAAAAGTGTTAGATATCTTATATGAGGACGAAAAAAAATGCATACATCCACACACGTTACTACTTACTACTACTACCACTCAACATCTCATGTGCACAATTTGATTGCGAAATAAAATGCAAGGCGGAAAAGGAATCAAAGAATTGGGACCATCTTTTCCTACTAAAAATAGGGCCTAATTGCTCTCTTTATTGATCCAACAAAGGAAGATAATTTTGAACCGCGGTTGGCTACTTTGTGGTATTCATTAGCAAAACTAATAGCCCCTCACAAAAACGAGAGCCATTTGTAAACCCTAAACCATAATGATTTGTGAGGCCACAATAAGATTTGTGGAGACAAAGTAGTTACAAAGTTGAAGAAAATGGAATAAGCAATTAAAACATTTTAGGTAACGTGACTTTCCTACCTAGACAAATTTGACAGCTAAAAGAAACTTTACCAAACTTTCACTTTAAATATCATATTAAATTGCAGCACTTCTTTCTTGTTGCAGCATAACTCGGTTATATATTTTGATGCAATATTAATACGAGTAATATTTTATATCTTGCAATTCTATAGATTAAATATGAATAATAGTGTATGTTTTATTGTTTTTTAATTTTTCAAAGGAAGAAAGTTGGATCCACACATTATTGTTAAGATTTTATACGGATATGTTTCCTGCTGTATTATTTATGGTCCCTTATTTATTTATTATTGGGCATGAGTTAATAACAGCAAGCAATAGTGCATGTTGTGTTGAAAGTAATAACGTTGCCCCATTTGCTTTGTCAAGGGTTTCATTAATTAAGCCAAAATTAAACACAAGAGATTTATAGAAATTGTGGGTCAACTATTATTGTAAGTAAAAAAGAAAGAAAGAAAGTGAATTAAATAAGGCAAAGGGACACGAGGGAGATTTGTTGAAGTGGAAGGGGACAGAATAGACATCCCCCGAAAATAAAGGGGGGTTTTGTACAGAGACGGGTGTTTCTCTCTCTAGTCGTCCCCCCCAACTAACTCCCAAAATTCCAATCAATACATACACCAAGCCTGTATCTATACAAGTATTTTATCATTTCCTTTCACACATTCACTCTCTGCCACACACATACATCATCAGAAGTAGCTGTTTCCTTCTTCGCCAGCCCCAGCAGTTGCAGCGCTGCTCTTTGCAGCTGCTGCCGCTGCCACTTGCAGCAGCAGGCCTCGCATATTTATATTTATATTTATATTTCTCTTTTCATAGTTAAGTTAAATTGCGTTAAAGATATCCTGTACGTAGGCTTGTGGAATAGGATAGGGGGTAGCGTCCTTTAAAATATTTCTAGTTTCGTATTAATACAACTTTAATACACCAGTTAATAAAGTCTGATTTGATGTACAGTGGAGAAAGGCACTCCCATTTTCATTTTATTAGTTAGTGAGAGAAAGCTAATGCAGAACTGCTCTGCTAACTTAGGAAAAGGTACTAGTATCTCTCCCCCTCTCTCTCTCTCTCATTTGGTTTCCTCTATCTATCTATCTATCTATATGCTTGTCTATGGAAAAGTAGAAGAAGCTCGTGGCGCACCAGCTGATAATTCCCTAAATAATCCTTTGAATTAATTCTGTTCGATTTAGGGTTTGAATATGATGTGCGGTTTGATCGATTTGAACACTGTGAACAATGATGATGATTCGGCGTCGGCCTGTGGCTCCCCAACATCGTCGGTGGCCTCCGGGAACATGGAATTGGCCTCATCGTCAGTGTCTATGGAGCTATGGCACGCATGCGCGGGGCCGCTAATTTCGCTTCCCAAGAAAGGGAGCGCCGTCGTTTACTTCCCCCAGGGACATGTCGAACACCTCCCTGAGCATCCACCCGTCACTCATGATCTCCCTCCCCACGTTTTCTGCCGCGTTCTTGATGTTAAACTCCATGTACGGTTCGTTTTTTCTTTTCTCTCTCTCGATTAATTGTTGTCCTCACTTGTATTCAAACGTTCAAGCTTCTATTGACTGGTAGGCGGATGCAACTAGTGATGAGGTGTACGCACAGGTTTCACTCACTCCGGATCAACAGGTACGGCAAAATGACCGTTGAATGGCATTCTTTTTGTATGACTGCACCTGCGCTTCTATTTGCCATTAATGTTCCATTTCAAATTTCTTTACAGAATTTAAGTTCCGCGTCTAATTAATTAATCTTACTATATATCTTTATCCTACATTGTAAACCATTTTTTGTTCTGAAAATTCTGCTAATTGAGCTGAAATTGAAACCTTTCTAAATGCGTAAAACAATCGGGTGTCGAGACATTGCGGGATCCATGTCTGTTATCCGGATATACATTTAATTTGGGAACTTGCTTAGGTGCCACTCTAATCGGTATTTTTATTTGGTAATCGATAAATTTAGCAGTTTTATCTTTCTTGGGAATGATTTGTTGTTAATCTTGGATTCTGGATTTTTTCTTCTAAAGGGAAATAATCTTTCTTCCTCAGAATTAGAAAGTCATTTTTCTTCTTAAAGTGGTTAAAATTTCTGTTTTAGGGTAAGATAGTTATAAAAAATGGACTGCCTTCTCTGGTATCATTATCAAGACAAGATACACTTGTGTGATCTAAAGAGAATTTTTATCACGTAAATTCATCTCGCCAGATTGAACAAAAATGGAGGGAAGGCATAATGGAATCCGAGGCTGAAGATGAAGAACTTGAAGGTGTGGGGAAGACTATGACGCCCCACATGTTCTGTAAAACTCTTACTGCGTCGGATACTAGCACACATGGTGGATTTTCTGTTCCTCGTCGTGCTGCCGAAGACTGCTTTCCTCCACTGGTAGCTAAAACCACGCCTTCTCCCCCTCCCCTCCCCCAATGCAATGATTTATTGTAATCCAAGTTTACAATGAAGTAAAATTGATTAATCTTAATGTTTTCCCAAATGCTGACCTATTGTGTTCTGTTTTTAGGATTATAAACAACAGAGGCCTTCACAGGAGCTTGTTGCAAAGGATTTACATGGAATTGAGTGGAAGTTTCGTCATATTTATAGAGGTGAATTATAATGCTTACTTGGGTGGTTTCAATATATGTTAGTGCTATTCAAACCCTTTGAATATAGAAAAAGAATCTCAATTTTGTGTGTTACAGGTCAGCCTCGAAGGCATTTACTGACTACTGGTTGGAGTGCATTTGTCAATAAGAAGAAGCTGGTGTCTGGAGATGCTGTCCTCTTCCTAAGGTTGGAATATCATGCTCATACTATAAGGCTAGGCTATAGATAAAAGTTGTTGGATTCTTACAACAGAACATCTTTGCAGAGGTGGTGATGGAGAACTCAGGCTTGGAATTCGTAGAGCAGTGCAAATTAAAAGTGGTGCCACCACCTTCCCCACCAGTAGCCAACAGTTCAATGCTAGCAGCATTGCTGCAGTAGTGAATTCCATAACCACTCGGAGTACATTTGACATCTGTTATAATCCAAGGTACTTTGGTTACCAGGGTGTTTCTCCGATGTAGTTCCCTAAACTGGCTGAGGAAGTTTATTAGGCTCGGTGTCTGTATACATATAGATGGATTTACTGAATGTTTTTCTTTTTCGTTTTTTTTTTTTAATTTGTCTCTGCTGAATATCAGTTTAACTTGCCATTATTATCTCCATTGTTATCTCTATTTATTTATTTATTGTCAACTGAATTCGGACAACATAGGGGTCTGCAAGCACAGCCCAAGTTATGGTTAGATTCCCCTTTTTTTTGTTCTTTCTGTATCTTTGCAGAATCCGTTTGCTGGTAATATTCATTTGGTTGTGGGTTTTTGCGATTTTGTGATCATAAATGTACTCGTCTTCAACAACTTGTTCTCTTACTAAGGTTGTATGCATGTCTTCTTTTACTTATTTTTCGACTTCATGCGTTTGAATCTTTAGTCATGCTATGCAGAGTGCGATCTTCTGATATTATTGTGCCCCATCACAAGTTCTGCAAGAGCCTTACGCAAAGTTTTTCATGTGGAATGAGGTTCAAAATTCGTTTTGAAACAGAAGATTCTTCTGAGAGAAGGTTGGTTATTTTCATTTTAAGCTTCCATGCTTATACAGTATCAGGGGACTAATTTTATTTTGGCAGGTGCAGTGGCCTCATTGTCGGTGTCAGTGATGTGGATCCAGCAAGATGGCCTGGTTCAAAGTGGAAGTGCCTACTGGTTAGTTGCTGGTTAATTGATTTAGGCTTATACCATAATATATTTGAATTTATCCTTTGAATTTATCCGGAGCTAACTTCACTAGAGGCTTTCTTGTGACATACATACATCATGGTCCTAGTGGTCCCTATTTGAGAGATGGATCCTTCAAATTAATTTTTCTGTTTCTGGTTCTGTCCAACCTACCATGTTGTTATATCCTTTGGACCTTTGCTGTAATAGTATAATAGAAACTTCAAATGATTGGTGCAGGTTAGATGGGATGATATGGAGGTCAATCGTCTCAATAGGGTTTCTCCCTGGGAGATTGAGCTGGCTGGTCCTATGTCTGGACCCAACAGCTTTGCATTGCCCGGCACCAAAAGAAATAGGATAGGCTTCCCTCCAGCGAAGCCCGATCCTCCCGTTCACAGAGGTCCATACATATTCCTCCATGCTTGATTGAGCTTTAGTTTCTCTCCCCATTTGTTGCCATTCTACCTGGATGGGAAATGCGTCTTTGAGACTAATAGCTATTATGCATATGCTTCTTACAGATGGGAACGATGTTTCAGACTTTGGCGAGCCTCTAAGGTTCCAAAAGGTCTTGCAAGGTCAAGAAGTATTTCCTTTCGGTTCTCCATATGCCGGAGCTGAAGCCTCCCGGAATCACCTATCAGATATTAGGGGATATCCTAGCCTCAGCGGCTTTCATGCTGGTGGAAACAGCATAAGGCAACATCATGCAGATTCTCGGAATTCGATGGAGAGAACCGTAGCAAGTGAATCCTTTCAATTCCGTAAGGTCTTGCAAGGTCAAGAAACAATGCCAATCCTGTCATATGGAAGAGGCCCACAGGAAAAGAATGCCGGTAATGTGTATAATGGGATTCAGGTGCCCAGAAATGGATGCTGGTCCAACCCACCCCAGTACAGTGCTAGTACCCACCTTTCACCATCAATGGTTCGAGGGCTATCATCTTCTTCAATGCTATTGCTGCAGCAGTCAAGCCCTCAAAGCTCTCAACTTACATCGCTGCTTCATGGCTATCAGAATAAGCATGAAGCTAGCCATCAGGACTCGTTCCGTGTTTCTCAAAGAATTCCTAAGAAGTTTGCACCATGTGAAATTGGACCAAAGGGCGATGTGCAGCACGGATTCAGATCCTCTGATGCCCCGGAAGCGCATAGCACGACGGGGCCAACTCACCGTCCTCTCCTTACTCAACCGCTATTCAGGGACAACCAGAATTTTGTGTCGATGTGTAAAGACAGTTGCCGGCTCTTTGGGTTCCCCCTAACGGAGGGGATAAATGCAATTGGTAAGGCAGATCATCAGGCTGCTGCATCTGCATCTGCTTATTGTCATGGGAGCAATGAAGAACAACTGTTTCAACCTCCTTTAGTGACGAAGGTTATGGTTAGCAGTTGTACTAAACCGAGCGACATGCATGCGGTGAGAGACCGGCTTCTGGATATCGCACTCTAAACACATACAAAGGCGCAGCCTGCTCTTAAATCGCAGGTAACCCTTGTTATTGCTGATTTAGCTTTTAGTTCGAGATTCATGCAAGGATGAGAAGAGTGGGATGTTTGTGCTTGCACGTAGATGGTTGACGACAATGCTTTTCATGTGTGTATTATTATGCTGACAGTCACAGGGTACTCTTATGTTGTATTTCTAGGTCCTAATGTCTCAGTGCTCAAATCATGTCACTGACTACTGTATCCTCTTTTTAAGTGTAAATCAAACACTAAATTATCTGAAAAGATAATTACTTGTGTACTACCCTTATATCACGATTGCAACTAAACACTTTGATTTCTTAAAATGGTTTGCATGACTGCGGTGGTTGCTTACTCTACTTCTTCTCTTTTCTTTTTAATATCCTCATCTCTAATATTATGTCAAACTCATTTTATTTTCCTCATCACCAAAGCCTATCATGCAATAACAATACTGTATTTTCAGTACAAATCAAACCTTTTTCTTCCATCACTCAAAACAACACCCTCATTGGTTCTTGGGCGGCGGTGGGATTACAATTGAATTTAGATGCAAAAGGCAAATATTCTCTTTTCAATTTAGCATGTTTTATAAGCTATAAAATTAGCCTAAAATTGTTCCCCTATGCTCTATGTCAAATGCCAACACATTACATTGAATTTAGAAGTCGGTTACACCAGAGGGATGAAATCCGAAATGATTCTTCCGTAGCCATGTAAAACTTAAATCAGTAGCCACAATCGTTTACCCTTTTTTATAGTGGAAACACACTTTTGCCTCCTAAATTATGTAATACACATGTTTAGACATTGCAATGCATTTTGCAACTTGACTTCTTTATGTACAATTTGCATAGTTGAGGTTATATATATTAAACATAGAAAATTCAAAGCTTATATGTCATTGTAGCCTAGAAAATTCAAAGCTTATATGTCATTGTAGCCTATAATGTAACCTAAATTTGAGACATTTGGCTTCATGCATTAACTATTTTGCCATTAACTAGGATATATTTATTTTGATTATGTCGATTCCAATTTACTCTAGTTTAATAAAATGTTCACACGATTGTAATTAAAATTATGCGTTGCGTAAAATTCATTTTGGATAACTAGCCATATGATAGAAGCTATCATCACACAATCATATATCTCGAAGTCGAAGTTAACTGCACTTCAAATGAGACAAGAATTGCATCATCCATTTCATATCCCTTCCGTTTTCAGACATATTGCAAGACTCTACCAGAATCCGACCAAAGCCCGGAAATAAACCTAAGCAATAAGCAATATGCATATCTTCCAAGTCATTAGCCACGCCACGCTGAAATCCATCCAATCATGTACATTGAAATTAGAACAGGCCTACAAATACAATCTCCACTCCGCCTTCCACTAATCATTAAACATAGTAAAGTATATCTTATTACATCGCCATTGAATCACTTAAAATGGAGGATTATTATTTCTTAAATAGGAGCATTTTAAGGCAATAAAATAATTTAACCCTCATTTTGACAAAGACAGGAGTCTACAAATAATTCTGATCAGAGTATCCAATAGGAGCCTATTTTTTGAATTAGAGAATATATTTTTAGAAGGCATTTACTTTGAGTTAAATGATGGGTAAATAAAAAATAGTAGAAATGTACTGTTTAATTTGATGATAGATCAATTTCGAGTAGTAATTATTTTTACAGGATTTTAAACATTTTAAATTGCAGATTATGAGGAAAAAAAAAAAAGTAGAGACTTCATTCTTTCCTGAGCAGTGGATAAACGTTAAAATGCCGATTAAATCTAAGAAAGCAAGTAAAGAGAGTATTAAATACTGATTTGATTTAGGTTTTAAGTCATTTGGTTTAACGCGTTGCGGTAGTATGGTTTGTTTGGAAGGTTGCATGTGTTGAGCTTGAGTTGAGACGGTGTATTTGACAATATTTAAAAGGTGAAATTATTGGGAAGCAAAAGAAATACGAGTTCCCTCTCTTCCCCTTTTCCAAATATAGACGTGTGAGCATGGCATTGGTGAATTCAGCTAGCGTACAAGTTTTACTTTGAAGGTCCTTTGACTAGCCTGCGCCTGCGCCTGTGCGGCGGCGCATCAACCTTTATATACCATCTCTCTCTCTCTCTCTCTCTCTCTCTCTAAATGGCTGGTGATAGCGGCGGCGAAGAAAGTGCTTCTCTGGAGAGGACGCCCACATGGGCGGTGGCTACTGTTTGCTTCATTCTCATTTCAATTTGTATTCTCCTGGAGCACGCCCTTGATCTATTAGCACAGTATTTGGGGAGGAAGAGGAGAAAATCACTCCTTGAAGCTCTTAACAAGATCAAGTCAGGTCAGATGAATACTCAATTGGTGTTTATTATGTGTGGTGGATGCATAACATAATACTATAATGGCAGACTTGCTGCTTTTGGGGTTTATCTCCTTCTCGCTGGTGATGCTTGAGAAGCCAATTGCAACCATATGCATACCAAGAGGCGCTGCGGAGTCCTTTCTTCCTTGCCAGAGCCTCACAACTGATGAAGAGGAGGAACCTAAATGTCAACAAAACGTATATATATTTCTCCCTTGCAACTATTCTAGCTTTATTTATTGTTTATAGGATACATACATACATACAGGGGAAGATGTCGTTGATGTCGAGGGCCGGTGTTCAGGAGCTTCAGGTCTTGATATTTTTCTTGGCTTTCTTCCACGTTTTGTCCAGTTTGCTCACCTTCACCCTTGGTGCCGCAAAGGTACTCTGTTTTTCTTCTTTTTAATATTCTTAACTATTAGCTTTAGGTCTGACCTTTCTCGTCAAAACGTGTGCAGATGAAGAGATGGGAATATTGGGAGGCAGAAACCAAGACATTGGAATATCAATTTTCAAACGGTACCTGCTTTCCTATTTTAACCCATTCTTCATTACAACCGGCATTGCTAATATTTTTTTTTATGGCATAGATCCAAGGAGGTTCCAATTCATTCATCAGACCTCATTTGGAAGGAGGCATCTTAGATATTGGAGTGAGCACAGATTGCTGCGTCTGCCGGTATCATACTCAATCAATTACCCTCTACCTTTCATGATTATGGTTTCATCTTATGTTGATCATGTTTTGCCAGGTTAATTTTCTTCGGCAGTTCTTTGGATCTGTCTACCAAGTAGACTATATCACTCTTCGACATGGCTTCATTGCGGTACTCCACTTGTATATTGTAGAATGTCACTTTCAATCCGTTTTCATCTTATTGTTTTATGCAGGCTCATTTTGCTGAAGGAAACAGCTTTGATTTCCAGAAGTATCTCAAGAGAGCACTTGAGAAAGATTTCGAGGTTGCTGTTGGCATGCGGTAATTGTAATTGTTCCCCTCCCTCTCACCATTGCTGTTAAATCGAATGACTTAATTATGCATTTTTATCATTAATAACGTCAGTTTCTGTTTTTCAGTCTCTGGATTTGGGTGTTCTCTGTGCTCTTTATATTCTTCAATGCATATGGTAAGGCTTAAACAAAAACATTGAATAGGCATATATTGTGAAACCAAAACCTTAGTTAACTGTATGTTGCCTTACCTGTCTGAATGCAGTGTTCCATAACTATGTTTGGCTCCCCTTCATCCCACTAGTGGTAAGATATGAACTTAGTCTACAATGATCATGTTTTGATTGTCCAACTAGTCCGACGAAGGGCCTACTAATCCGTTGTCTGCTGCAGATGCTACTCATTGCTGGCACTAAGCTACAAGGCATCATCACGAGAATGTGCTTGGACACTAGTGATAAGTCCCATGTGATCAGAGGAACCCTGCTCGTTAGACCAAGCGATCACTTCTTCTGGTTTGATCGCCCCAAATTCCTGCTACACCTCATGCACCTCATCTTATTTCAGGTACTACTCATCTGTTTTCTTGATCATCATCATCTAGATAATCTACACATCAATATATATATATGAACAGCTGCTCTTTGTTTTGCCATTTCTGCAGAACTCATTTCAACTGGCATTCTTCTCGTGGTCTTGGGTGAGTATCAGCGCAACAACTTTCTCTTTCTATCCTCAGACGACTGACTAACATATTTGTATGTTGATGGCAGTACAAGTTTGGACTGAGGTCGTGCTTCCACCGCAAAACTGAAGATATTGTGATTAGGATAGCAATGGGAGTGCTGATTCCCATTCTCTGCGGCTATGTCACTCTCCCCTTATACGCTTTAGTCACTCAGGTAAGCATATGCAACTCCTAAATTTGTCGTTCTCTCGGCCACATTCTCTGATTCAAAACTACTTTATGGTTTATAGATGGGAACATCTATGGGAAACTCTGTGTTCCCTGAAGAAGTGGTTGGAGGGCTAAAGAGATGGCGCGAAAAAGCCAAGAGAAACTTGGCTACGAGGAGCGCCACGCGTTCTGTGGATGCATCGGTGGATTCATCTCCTTCCTTTGCTAATCTGTCTGTGGATTATGATTATACGAGCGATGATGGGATTGGATCACCGGATGAGCAGCAGCAGCATCACAAGCTCGGATCTTTTCAAGGTTTCGAGTTGAGCAGAGTATAGTTTTCATTAAGCTGCGCCATTGTACAGCTCTATTTTTGTATCATCTTCTTTTATTATTATTGTTATTTGTACATGGTTGATGAAAGCCATTGATGAGGCGGAGAGCTCATTATCAAAGATTTGATTTTTTTTGTATAATTAATGTGAATACATCATACATGAAAAAACTGAAAGTTGTATTGAATGAACGAATGAAATGACGGTAGTATGAAAGCAAGAATTAGCAATGTCTTACTTTTCTCATACGAATTAAACCTGTTTAGGAGTTGTCAGATGTCACGAGTTGTTATTTAATTTTCTACCAGAGGAATATAAATATGAAACTCTCGGAAAGTCTTTTTGAGGATTAATTTGTGAAATTAGAATTGGTGAGTGAAAGGTATATTCCCAGATTTCCATAACATTTCTACTCCACACATTGGCTTGTGCAGAACAACCCGATGGTTGAACCAAATATTTAGTTTCTAAACTGAGCTTTAGGTGAATTTAATTGTCTTCTATCTTAATGTTCTTGTTCCTATCTGTCGTATTTTTTGCATAAATCTAGAAGCACGACAAAGACATTGTAGTGTATATGTGACATTATGTGTAACTATTATTATACTATATTTTAATACATACAAAATGTATAGATTATATGAGAATAGAAGATGAGGTACAACTGCTGGTGGAAAACCTCATGACATTCCAGGTGGTGAGATTTATTTGTAATGAAAAATGTGTAAACATATTTTATCAAGAAAATGAGGTGATGTGCAATTTCCTAACTTAAATCATTAAGTCACTTAACGAATTGCAGAGTAGGTAGGTAGGAAGTCACTCTCACGGAAACTGTGAATTAATTTACAGTGACTGCTGAATTAATCACACTTGTAATTTTGTTTGCAAATTCGAATCGAAACTTGAAATACTAAGAAAAGTCTCCACATGTCCTAATTATTGTTATAGTATATCTCAGTACTCTTCTTCGCATTCAGTGATTCTCAATAAATGTCCAATCATTTTGAAAAAATCGAATAACTCGATCGGAAGTATATGATCTGTTATAAGAATTTCAATAAATTATTCATTTGTAAATTAAATTAGATTTTCTATACAGTATATAAATTAAATAGATCTATTTATTAATATTTTTCATAAAGAACAATTACATATATCGATTTATTTTTATCATCATAATCACCACTTACATGAACACCAATAATATAATAATACTATTAGTCTAACAATAATAATTTTACAATTGTAAACTAAAAATTAATACATATACTTAAATCGGTCGAACCTGCAGCTAGTTTGGTCCACGATTTCAAAATATTGTTGTAAAATTAAAGGCAATTTATGGTACAAGGTACAGAATAAATGTGACTTTTTTCCAGGATAAATGAAACTTTTCTTCAATATAAATGACATTTCTTTTTATTTGGGACACGACTTTTAAATTTTATTGTTAATTGACTTAAAAAGCAAATGACACTTTTTGTGCATACATTTGCACAAGAGTTTTTGAATAAAATTAATATTACTGTTATAATATAAGAGTATTATTTATATAAAGAAACAATATAATAAGAAATAATGATTTTTCTATTTTTAGGAAGAGAATTTCTATAGAATCTAATTGATGTGGAAGGTTTTATGAGGAGATGTAGAAGGTTTTATCCTCTCCTCATAATAAGTCTAATAAGCAAAAAACCAATCCAAAAATAACCCACGACATTTTTATCTTTGAAATACTAATTATATAAATAGTGCACATTATCTTTGAAATACTAATTAATATTGTTTTTCTTTCAATTCATGATTTATTGTTCTTTGTTTAATCCCCAGGCTCTAGTATTTGGCCAATATTGATATATGTTAGTTGTGCGATTGTGGTTCTAGCGGAACTGATTGCATAATCGATCTCTTGAACACATAATACATATATCACCTTGAGACGTACCGAAGATTGGTGAACTGTAAGAGGTTATTCTCATCGAGCTTCTGGGAGAGTTAGTTTACTTATCTTGAGACCTATCGGAGATAAAGGTTAGGCTAACCTACTATAATGTCCTAGCATAAAACTATGGTTAAATTAGTAAATCGTCACCATAATTGAATTACAATAGGTAAACAGATTAATAGGTCAATTGTTATGTACATCCATAGGGTGAGGCTTTGGTATTTATTTTTGTTATTTGATATTTTATTTGCTTTTAGTAGTTTGGAGTAAAGTTTAATCACTCACTTGATCTTTGTTGCTTGGAGAATGATAAAGCCCATGTATAACTTATTTATTATGTTTTGGGGGATACGATACTCAATTTATTCTTTTTACTACAATTCATATTGTTAGAAATTAGGGTGATCAAATTTTGACCAACTATAATTTTTTGGGATGCCAACCTCTCATTTGCTCAGTGGAGAATCTCTTGAAAGAATTTGGTTAGCCAAAGATACCTTTAAAATGCGACATTAAGTGGTGGAGCCAAAAAGCACAGTTCATGTGCGGCGTGAATTGACGATTCTACCATTCAAAAGCAGACCCGGTGGAAAATGCTCATCATATATGTTGAAGCCTAGCTGAAATTATCAAAATATTTATAAATAGTTAGCTGAAATCACCGTAGAGGGATACAGGATTCAACATAATTCTCTTAATTGATATGCTCAAGTTCATCAAAATAAATGTATCTCCACGTTATCACCTTAAAATAAAGCGTCACAGAATATAATATAAAAGCAATGGAGTGGCCGTGGTCGGTGGCCCCGTTTTAGTTGCCGAATCATCTTCTTGAAAACTCCACCTGTCTAAAATTGGTACACCACTAGACTAGATGAATCAAAACAATTATCGCCATCATTATTTATTGAATTGATTAACCACTAATCACCAATTGCCGTCGTCTAAACGGACGTTGTTGCTTGGAATCTGCGGGCGTCCAGCCGAATGACGTAGTGACACGTCGTGAACAGTGACCGTGACGTCTGATATTACGTCACAGCCGTTGACGTTAGAGTCTACCCCTCATCACCTCCTAATTATATAGACAACCCCACTCACATTTTTCTTTCCCCCCTTCCCCCCTCTCTCTCTCTCTCTCTAGATTAACTACCATGCAAAAGGCGCTACACTACAGGAACCTACTCCCCCCCGCCGCCTCCGCCGGTGGATCCGCCATTCCGCCGCCAGGAGACAACGAATCCGGCGGAGAATTCGTCACTGGCGCCGTGAATTTGAGAAAGCTGGTGGCGGAGAACGCGGTGGTGGTGTTCGCGCGCAAGGGCTGCTGCATGTGCCATGTGGTTAAGCTCTTGCTCAACGGCCATGGCGTCAATCCGACCATCCTCGATGTCGACGACCACAACGAAGGCGAGGTAACTAATCAATTGTCGAGGATCATCGGCGTCGGTGCCGCGCCGCAGTTTCCGGCGGTGTTCGTTGGCGGAGAACTTTTCGGAGGGCTGGAGCAGGTGATGGGAGCTCACATCTCCGGCGAATTGGTACCCAGATTAAGAAAAGCTAGGGCTTTATGGCTTTGACGGACTCTCTCTCTCTCTCTTGATCCTCTCGAATTTTGATTAGAAGGATTTTAATATTCTCTCTTTTTTTTCATTAAAACGTGACGAGAGCTGAGATTGAGATCGGAAGATGTTGTATGTTTAGATGATCTTGGCGTTGATTTTTGTATATAGTGTTTGCATTAGTTAGTTGCGTCATTTTGGGTCTCATTACCTACTTTTTTTAATATTTTTGTTAAAAAATACTCTATATTCCATTTCAGTCTTATATCATGGAGTGTATAGCACTACTAATACGTAACAATAAATTAACTACAAAGTTTGAATATGTATGTGGAATAGAAAACCTGATGGTGACCAAGTCGTCGCTCATATCTGAAAACGAATAAATCATGTATAATGATTTTGATTTTTGCATTTTTTCAGTTAAGTCCTTCAGTTTTACATTATATTCCAATTTGGTCCAATTATGAATAATAATCATATGTTAACAGTATGTCAAAAGTCCAACAATTATTTTTATCTTTAGAATCCAACATTTAATTGAATTTGAAATACATTGTAAGACAGGGATTTCAGTTATAATAATATAGTACTATAAAGTGATTGATGCCCGAATTCCAAAAGAGGTAATATCCTTCAAAAAGAGAGAAAGTTGCCCAACCCTTGTATTTTTAGTTAATTGTCAAATCATCACCGTCCACTAATACTCTCATTTGTCTCTAATTAAGTAGTAGTCCATTTACAGCAACGCGCATCTATCTAAATAAAATACTCCCTCCGTCCACGGAAATAATACATTATTTGACTCGACGCGGGTTTTAATAAAATGTAGTTGACTTTAGTTGTAGTGGAGTATGAGTCCCACAAAAAAATATTATTAAATATAAAAGTAATGTTAGTGGAGAATGGGTCCACATAAAGTTATTGAAAAATGTAAAAGTAGGGGTAATAAAGTGAAATAGAGTGTGGGGTCATATCCAAAAATAAAAGTGCATAATCTTTATGGACGTCCCAAAATGACAAATGATCATGTTTTGGGGATGGGCCGACTTTGTGGTAATTTGTACATCATGAACCAGAAGGTCAGCTGCAACAACATCTCTACATCTTCTTCTACAGCCCAAGAGATTCATAATATGCTGGGCCATCCTTCCATCAGCACCATGGAGCACTTGCTTGACCTTAAACCTAAACTGAGTCCTGATGCAATAACAGCTATATAAGGCTGTGAGGTATGTGCTCGCTCCAAACAAGTTCGATTGCCTTTTCCTATTCTACATAGAAGAACTACTAAATTGTTTGAGTTAGTGCACATCAATGTTTGGGGGCCATATAATGCTGAGAACATAGATAATTCTAGATTCATGCTCACTGTAGTGGAGGATCACAGCCGCATGACTTGGGTTTTCTTGATGAGTACTAAGGGGCAAGTTGTTTCTGTGATTCAGAAATATATCATGATGGTGAAAAATCAATTTGCTACAACCATCAAATGCATTAGGACAGATAATGGCTCGGAATTTGTGAATCTTGCTTTGTCAGCTTTACTTGATAGTCATGGAATTTTGCATCAGAAATCTTGCATATATACGCCTAAACAAAATGGTATTGTTGAAAGGCGACAAAGAAGCTTGCTACAAATTGCTAGAGCCCTAATGTTTGAGAGCTAACTCCCACATCATTTTTGGCCATATTCTTTACTTACTGGTGCATGGTTATTGAATCGCTTGCCTAGTCATGTCTTGAATTGGTGGTGTCCATACTCTATTCTTTTTTATAAAGAGCCGGATTTTGGGTAGCTTCATCCCTTTGGTTGTCTAGCATATGTGACCTGCGTGGCTCCACATCATTCCAAATTTGACAGTAGATGTGTTAAGTGTATCTTCCTTGGGTATGCTATGCACAACAAAGGCTTTTTTCTCTATGATTTAGACAACTCTAGAATTATCATCTCCAGATGTTAAATTCGTTCACTCTACATATCCTCTCCAAACAACTCCACCTTCCAATAAAGTATAAGAAAGAAATACGATATTTCCTTTTGTTTGTAATTTAGTAATTTCGACGATTTCAATCAAAGTTGTTGATTCGAGGGTTTCTTTGTGTTCAAATTCTTGGTGACTAATTAATAATGTCAGGCTAGGAACCCATCTCCTGATTTTACCTTAATTTGCTATTTCTACCGTAAAACCTCTATAAATAATACTCTTTAAATTAATAAACTTTCTAAAATAATAAAATCTTTTGGTCCCGACTTAGGCCTTTGTGAAAAATCATCGATAAGATAATAATTTTTCGAAAAATCCCTTTATAAATATTAAGTCCCATTAAAACTCTAAATTGATACAGAGTAATTCAAAAATTACAATTATAAATATTATGGTGATTTGCTAAAATATAAATATTGTACCATGACTAACTTTAAAATGATATTTTTCCTCAACCACTCTTGTAAATCTTTTCTAGTGCATGTGGATGGTCTCTCTTATACTCACATGATGCTTTATGCATTTGATCATTCATGGATGATTTTGCGATATCTTTTAGATGAGAAGACATGGTTGGGTGTTAAGAATTATTTTATTTCCATATTGAGATTTATATAGGAGTATATGTTTCATTCATCATGCATGAATATTTTTTTCTTTATCCCAAAAAGAAGATTTATAAAACGAAAGAGCAAGCACATGGTACAAGGAGTACCAAAGAAGAACAAGGAGTTGCTAATCACATCCCCCCTCGTCACAAAATTGTCGCCTAGACCAATCAATAAAGCTACCGCTAGCATCAATAACGCCTTTAGCAACGCACCAACTCCAAAACCGACTTCGAATCTCCTCATCCATTTTCTTGAAATCCCAACTCCCATTATCAAAGATCACCTTATTCCTCCATTTCTAAATCACCTAAGCAACACAAATCCACAGCCCACCGAGTTTCCTCTTCATAATTTTACCGTTAAGAAGCCCGGAGAAGCTTGTGAAGTGATCGATCAAACCTCCCGGCGGTGCCCAACAAGTGCCAATCCAATCTACCATTTTCTTCCAAAGCAACTCCACTTCATTACAATGTAACAGCAGGTGGGCAGCGGTTTCCGGCGTCGCCGCACAACATGGGCAAAGTCTTCCTTCTGGCGAAATCTCCATTTTCTTAAATAAATTTTCCCTCGACGGGATCCGGTCTCTCAACATCCTCGACGCCATAACTTGTTGCTTGAAACGAGCAATAGCTTTCCACACTTTGGTAATGGGGATCCTTCTCCTCTCAACGTCCCCCCTGTCGGCGAGGCCTTGTGAAAGAAAGAGATAAACTTCTTGGACTGTGAATTTACCCGTCACTTTCTGGCCCCAACGCCATGAGTCCAGCCTGCTTCATGAAGCTCAATATTGAGCATGTAGACGTGATCCAGGAGAGCACGCAAAACAGAGCAGCAGCCGTTGATAAGTATATGAGATCAACGGCTAGGATGGAATGACGATTAGTGAAATAAGTGAACACGCTTTATGTTTGTAGTGTTTACATATAAATACCAAACTTTTACTTTGTAACAAACTGAGAAGATTGATTCTATTATGCAACTGTATTTTCCTTTTCCAAAATCTCTCTCTCTCTCACTCTCTACGCTCAATTTCTACATAGTATCTAGAGCAGGTTACAACTAAAGCTTGAGCTCTCGTTTTTTTTTTCCTTCTGATTCATGGCGAAAGGAAGACGAATTGCGTGGGAAACAATTAGAGATGAAGAAGCTGGCGACGATAATCGTGACGGAGATCGTGTCTATGAGCGCGAAGCAGCTCCTGACGAAGAATTACAACACAGACATCAGAGAAATGACGATATGGATGCAAATCGAGGTCAAATTTACTCAATTGAGGAGATGCTCCATTTGTACAATGCCGATCATGCCGGTTTGGTGCTCGTGTCGACGCCACTAAACGGAGGTAATTTTCTCAATTGGAGTAGATCAGTCAAAAGAGCATTAGGAGCTAGAAGTTTGCCTAAGCCTCCTATTACTTCTCCTCATTACAAAGCTTGGCTAAAAGTAGACTAAATGGTAGGGTCATGGTTAATAAATTCAATCTCTAAGGAGTTTGCTGATGCCTTTGTGCATATTGATTCGGCGAAGAAACTTTGGGATGCGATAAATCAACGCTTTAATAGGAGAAACGATCCAAAGATAGCTAGGTTGCAACGTGAGATAAACAGCTATGTGCAGGTTAATCAAACTGTTTTGATCTATTTTAACAAGTTGACTGCTATGTGGAGTGACCTAGATATGATTCTTCCTCCGATACGTTGTACTTGTGATGCGCGTAATATTGCTATTGAGAGGGAAGAAAATCAGAGACTTATGCAGTTTCTAAACGGGTTAAATGACAGCTACGAACAGGCTAGAAATCAGATTTTATTCTTAGATCCTCTACCAAATATTGACAAGGCATATTCTATGATTTTGCAAGTGGAAGATTAGAAGATTATAACTGATACATTTGGAGATACAAATAACACAGTTGCTATGAATGTTGGGAAACCTTCTAGAGATATGGGAGGCAATTATGGCAAGCAATATCAATTCAAAGGGAGAAGAAGTAAAGAGGAAATGATGAGTTTATACTGTACTCACTGTCAGAGAAATGGTCATGAAGATAAGGAATGCTTCAAGTTACATGGTTATTCGGATTGGTATATGAAATTGAAAGAGGCTAGAGGGAAAAATAAAGCCAACTATGCTGATACTTCTACATAGTTTGATAAATCAAATGTAGGGAATGGCAATTCTGGGGGAACTTCTGATATAGGAAAGATGATTCAAAGTGAATTAGCTAAATACATGAGCAGTTTCATGTCTGCGAATACAGGGAATGATTTGTCCAAGTTTGATGTGAATATGGTTCATGGGAATGCAAGTGTGCAGGAAGAGTTTGGAGGCCACTATGCATTCAATATTTTGAATGGGAGATAAAAGGATAATTGGATTATTGATTCGGGTGCTAGCACCCATATCTGTTGTAACTCTGCTTTGATGGCCTCCGTTACAAAGCTGGTTACACCACAAGTTATTCACTTTGCCAGATGGATCAATTCAGAAGGTGGATCACCATGGGACAGTTGTTATCAATGATGTTATGTTCCTGACTGACGTTCTCCTCGCACCCTCGTTTACTCACAATTTAATTTCAGTTGCTCAGTTGTCTAAGGAAACCTCGGGTAAGGTTTTGTTCTTCTCCAGACTCTGCCTCATACAGAAAGGGACAAATGATCATGTTTTGGGGATGGGCCGACTTTGTGGTAATTTGTACATCATGAACCAGAAGGTCAGCTGCAACA
>JAYJMF010035387.1:0-21526 GCA_036873715.1 Salvia sclarea
TTATTCAACAGAAGACTTCAGTCTTCAATCTTCAGCTTCAGTCTTCAGCTTCGGTCTTCAGCTTCGGTCTTCAGCTTCAATCTTCAGCTAGCTAAAACTATTCTAAAGACCAAAACATGTAGGTCTTTAAGGACAAATTCTAAGGCAAATAAGGAGGTTTTGGGATCATTAAAACATTATAACACTTTACATATATTTTCCCAACAATATTACGTTTTGTTTCAAGGAAGAGAATAAATAAAACAAACCCTACATTAATTTACAAATCTACAATTAACATTAATACTAAAAATAAAAATAAAAAATTGCTAAATAATTGTTAAACTGGGCAGGCCGAAAAAACTCGTGGGCTTCGGACTTTTTTGGCCCGAAGCCCGGTCGGCCTGGAAGCCCGAATGGGCCGGCCAAAAAGCCCGAAATTTTTCGGGCCATCATATTCTCAGCCCAGCCCAATCCCCGAACGGGCCGGGCCGAAATTGACAGCTCTAAGTGTTACTATCAAAATTGTAAACGTCATTTTCCTCTAATAATTTGTATATAATACTCTAAAAAATCTAGAAAGGAGTATATTCCATGGGTTGTTTGATTGTTTCCAGGAAAATAAGTTAATTTCTTATTTACGACGAAAAGATTTCCAATTCCAAATTACGACACAATCGCCTCATTTTATGCTCATCTCAAATTGGAATTGATTTAAAGCAAGTATAAGAAAAGGGAATCCACAAGTGGAATTGATTTATTTTATTATCTATCACTATCAGTCTCCCTTGAGTCTTTGAATTTGTTCATTTTTTAGCACATTTATTTCAAAAACTCTATTTTTGAAAGAAAAAATATTTTCTATTTATTTTAATAAAAATATGAACGTATTTCATAAATAATTATGTGAGTACATAGATTAAATATACTAGTAATGTTGTTTTATGGAATATATGCATTCATGTAATATTAATTGAAAATAAGTCATCGGGATGAATTCCTTGCAGATAATATAGATATATTTTTTAATATTTAGAGATTCGCGTTGATAACGTATTGTTAAGTGATTTACAATTTCATAAATTTCAAATGAAAAACATAAAAGAAAATAAGAAGAAGAAGAAGAAGAGAGAGAAATGCAAGATGGAGAGAAAAAAAGGGTTTCTATATTCATTCAAATATTCAGACAAGATATAGAATACCTCTATATATATATATATACAAAGAACTAAACTCTAATTAATAATGTCTACAGTAATATTATTTATAACAATTGTTATCGTATAATTGCATAGTTAAATTTATTTCAATCGCAGCATTTAATTATTTTTTTCTCAATAAATAACCTAAGATTTGACGTGCGGCTTGCCTATTTATTTGCATCACATGCATGATCAAGGCCACCAAAAATCATAAATTACTTGGGACTTTTTACCACTTAAATTACCAAATAAAATATACTTTGTTATACCGGAACAGTTTTACACTGCAACCCCATATTGCAAAACAAATAAAAGAAAATGAAGAAACACATCTATGTATAAAAATATGAATTTCAACTACTATATAATTTACCACTTTGATTGTAAATTTATTTATAAATTCCATTTTCTAATAATAATAGTAGTAACAATAAATTAGTGAATATTGCTTTAAACCATGAAGTATACTTATTTTTAAAAAATATTTTAACAAATATTTTTTTTAGATTCCAGGCTATTGGAATAGTTTTTTACCAAAATATCTCAAACTTTAATCAATATTGTTTTAAATCCCAATCTATCAATTTTTTTAATCAAAAATACCCTTCGGCTCATAAATCCAAGTATACATGTTAAAGAAATGATTTTCTTCAAAAAATATCTCACGTTCATCTTTCGGCTCACTGGAAAATGCAAATTTAAAAAATATTTATTAAAATTCAGAATATTTTAATTAGTTGAATATGATAATTCAAGATTTAAATAATGAGAAAAAAACTAGTCAGCACCTTGTTTCGTTAAAACTAGTGGCTAAAATTCTGACATTTTATATTACCAAAAAATAATTTTAGAATTTTAGATTTCATCTAGAAATTTGATATGTTGTCATAACTTAAGATTCTGCTAGTGTCCCCACCTCCACACTCCACAGCGTGCCCCCCACGCGATTCCACGTGGCCCTATAAATACTCAAATTTTTCCCATTTCACAAATCAAAATCAAAATCAGAATCAGAAAAAAATCTGCAGAGAGAGAGAGAGAGAAAGAGATGCAGACACTTCAAGAGAAGGCGTCGGAGCGGAGCGGCGTGTCTACCGACGACGCTTTCGCCATTGATGAGACCAATCTCTACCAGAAGCTCGGCCTCCAGACCTTCATCAATCTCTCCACCAATTTCTACAACAGGTCAAATCAAATTCCTCGCGCTTCTCCGTTTGCTTTTGTAAAAAAAAAAAAAAAATCATTTTGATTTTCTGGTATTCCAATCGATCAAAATGGAATGAAGTTCCGATTTTGGATCAACCAAGCTACCACAGTGGAGAAATATTAGGCTAATTTCCACAACAGGTGAAATTAGTCGCGCTTCTCCATTTGCTTTCTCATAAAAATTCATTATGATTTTCTGGTATTCGTTCAAAATGGATTGTTGAGAAATGTTAGGGTTTTGTGGGTTTATTTGGGGTTTAGGGTATATAGAAACAGAATGAAACTGAATTTTGGGATTTTCGGTATTATTACTTCGTATTGAACTTTTTTTTATTAATGAATAATCTAGTTTTGGCCTCGATAGATTATGTATTGTATATATACTTGGATCATGGTTAGTAGTAATCTTGTAATAGTTAGCTGGATTCTCAATTTGTTGCTGAATTTGAAATATTGGATGATAAGAGTTTATGATGATTTGTTGAAAAACAGAGTTTATGATGACGAGGAAGAGTGGTTTCGATCAATTTTTGCAAATTCTAAAAAGGAAGATGCGATTCAAAATCAGTATGAGTTCTTCACACAAAGAATGGGAGGGCCTCCATTGTTCAGCCAAAGAAGAGGTGACCGATTTTTCGATTTAGTTGTGTTGTATTTCTTGTTACTGTGGTTGTTGCATAGCTTCCTGTCTTTCTCAAAAACTTATTTTTCTGCCTCATATTCATTATCCCTTTTGCTTGTAGTAGTCTCGTCTCGGCTTGAGTTATGTAGTCATTTCATTTGTGAGATTGTGATGTTGAACAAATCTCTAGACTTGAAAGTGATCTCTGTTTGTATGTGATTTCTCTCTTGTTTCTAGCATCTTTCGTTGATGGAAAATCATCAAGACTCTTAAGTTTTAGCCTTTAATGGTACAAATTCGTATAGTCGAAGTTAAACTGCGAAACAAAGGTTAAGCTTGTTGGATTTTTTTTGGTAAAAGTTGTTCAATAGGACAGGAGCAGCTTGCTCTGTAAGTTCTAGCCTTTAATGTGACAACGTGTGTTTTGAAACATGATCATTCATAAAGTCGAAGTGAAACAAAGGCTTAGTTTGTTGGAACTTTTTTGTGTTCAATAAGACAGGAGCAGCTTGCTCTGTATCTTGTTGATTAGAAAGTAATTCTATAGTTTCTTTATCTTACCATGAAAACAATGTTGGCATGCTGCTAAACTTGAAAGTTCAAACTGCATAAGATGGATTATTCCATTTTCCCATATCTGGAATCCTAATATATATTATCCAAACTCATTGGCCTTGTATGTTTTTGTTTCCCCCAAAATGTTACATATAATTGCTTAGTGTTTTGACACTCGAGTTGCCTTTCCTTCGACAGGCCATCCTGCGCTGATTGCTCGCCACCGCCCATTCCCCGTCACTCATCAAGCTGCGGAGAGGTGGCTGCACCACATGCAGCAGTCATTGGACACCACCAAGGATATTGATTCAGACTCCAAAACCAAAATGATGAATTTCTTTAGGTACAAAAACTCAGCTCGTGTTTACGAGCCCCTTTTCTTTTATCAAGCTCGTGATCCAACTTGACGAAACTTTTTTTCCTGCTAGGCACACCGCATTCTTCCTTGTAGCCGGAGACGAGCTGAAGAACCCGAAGCAAGGAGTCCCGTGCAAGCATGCAGCTGGAAAACCTGCTGCAGCATAAAGCAACTTCCAGAATTTGCTCATTCATGATTCCTCTTTAACCAAAAATTAGTGATATTTACCTATAAGCTGACTAAATAACAACATTGTATGATGAAGAAACATGTATCCAACTTCCACTCGAACTTAATCAAGAAATGATTTTTCTTCATATCCCCTGTCTTTAAAATCTTCACTTGCTGCTATTGCTTATTCTCATTTGTGTTATTTTTTCCCTATGTGTCAACTACTATGGATGCATTTTTAACAATAAATATAATATTATGTTGTATGTTTCCAAACCTTTCTGCACCAATGGGGACATATTTTTCAAAATCGAATACCCTAATCAATATTTTAAAATTAATCAGCCTCCTTCGGATGACTTATCCATCTTCATCTCATGAAAAAAATACAGAAAAATAAGCTGAAATGAATCCACAAGTTAGAAAATTCGTTCCTCATGGCACCTATCTCCTTCTTTTTCTAACAATAGAATCCTCATATGGCATGGAAGTTTAATTATTATGATTTTTTAATTTATCTTATTTTAATTTGAATTATGTGGCAATAGTTCAATAATAAGCCAATGGGAGCTTTGGAGTTTTGTATTGTAAGGTGTCGAAGCAAGTCTTAAGAAGATTATGTGGCATTTATTTTGCCAAATGAAATAGAATTAATAAAAATTGAATAAAAAACTGAAAAGATACAAAATAATTAGTTTAGTACTCATTTTGATACAAATAAACGTTTAGTAACCAATTTGATACAAGTACCATAATTCAGTAATAATTTGTGAAATTAACCCAATGATTCAAATCTTAATTATATACTTTTCATTAACTAGCAAAGAGAACGTGCGTTGCATGTATAACAATTTTTTTCCACAATGGAATCGATAATACTATTAATAAATAATAAATTAAAATTAAAAAAAAATATTCAAAAAATATACAAAATCCATATTGAAAAATATACGCATATGCAAAATATTATAAAATAAATAATATACAAATATGAAAGAACATTTTATTTTTCAATTTTCTGATTTTTTGATGCTCGTAGAACTTTTCTTCTTTTGCTTTTGGCTCGCCAAATAATCATACACAACGGCTAATCATCGTTACTTGTAATTTTGATCAAGTGAACAATTTCTTCTATGACTCTTATCTTTATCCTATCTTGCACTTCAATAGATTTGAGCTCCATATTAGATTTTTCGTACGTCTTGAGTTGACCTGACTCTTTAAGTGATCCAACATTCATATTTTTCATGAGTTGCATATATTGGATTGCATTGAGTTGACCTGACTTGAGCACGGTTATAACCAGTAGAGTGGCTGAGACGGGAGGCAGTGGGCTGCTGCTGTAGTGGAGTGGCTGGTGGCTGGGGTGGCAGCACTGCTGCGATGTGAACCGCGAGGGAGGACCATGGAACGGTGGTGACAGGCGGCGTGGCGAGGGGGCGGCGCGGCTAGGGGGGCGAGGGCGAGTTAGGGCTCAGCCACGTGTGCTGCAGCAACTCAGCGTGTCTGTGTTATGTTGTGTTCACACTTCTCAAAATCTCAAATTAGGATGAGAAATTTAAAAATTTAATTAGAAATTTAGAATTAGAATATGAATAAAATAATATATTAATTAATATTTAATAAAAAATTGATATCTGGTTCGGTACCGGTTGATCGGGTACTGGAAATGCTACAAAAAACTCTTACAGGTACCGGGATTGTTACCGATTTTTACCGGTTCTCGGTACCGGTAACCTGTTCGGTACCGGTTTGTTTGCGGTATCGGAAACCGTTTACCCGCCCTATTAAACACTACCTAACGGTCTTAAGTACTCATTTGATAAAAATCAATTTGACATTTTCAAATTTGTACTAAAATTCTATAAATATCTGTGCAATTTTTGTGTGATCATAATTCATCATATAAACTAAATATGTAGATATTAATATATAATTTTAAAGCATTTATTTTTAAATATGGTTGATATTGTGAAGACACATGGTACTTAATAAGTCTTATATTTATCATTTATCAGCAACTCCATCATATTTGTCATATACTAAATTATGATTTCACTCTTTTAGCTATCTAAATATGTTAGTCTAATTAGTGATCTAACTAAAACCAAGTAATTTAAGTATACGAAAACATGAAATAGTCAACCTCTTCTTATTTTTCCAAGTAACAACCTTAATATAAATTTGCATTAGAAAAACAACATACAAATTGCTCTTATCAAATTCTTCTTCAGCTTTTGATTCCACATCATTAAATTGCACAAAATTATACTTTTTGTTTTTCTTTATATCCTCGAATACTTCTTTTGCATCAAAGTACTTATTCAAAATTCAAACCACTTGCATTTTGTTTACGTTTCTTTCACACGTGTAGCATTATTCTTTATCGATATACATCATTAACCGTAATTTATAACAAGAAACATCACATCGATATTAAAATTAAAACCCATTCTCCAATTTGAAATTGATTTGGATGACAAAATTATAGGCGATTGTAAAAATAATGACTTATAATGTATAGAAAGAATAGATTACATAAAATAATTGAAAATTACAATTAACTCGAAAATGGGGCGGTTTTTATGCATAAAAATAGTTGCTTCCCGTTATTTTCTACTTTATACAAATTAGTTTGAATCTAGATTACTTTGTGGATCAAATATTTGCTCATTTATTTATAAAGTTTTTTTTATATATATATTTAATTATTTTCTTATTCTTATATGAATATGAATAGGTATCTTATATGGTTTAGTTTATTGATAAATAGGTAATTGTAATTTATGTATGAATAGATAATTTGTAATTTACATAATTACTCTTAAAATTAAATATGTCTAAAGGATATATTAGGCAATTCATATATTTTGTAACTAAAACTCTTTTATTATTAGTATAGATTTATTAATAGATTAAATTATTATAATTTGACTCTTTTTTACCTAAATTATAGATTAACTTACACAAAATTTTATTCTCATCTCCAGTTTATTTATGTAGCTTCGAATTTAGTGTATGTAATTAAATATAATATTAATATCTTATATAATCAATTTTATTCTCCTATCCAACATAGACAAACATTAATGTGCCCACTATATATGTTTATGTGGCAACGTAACATAAAAAAAATCAACCATATTTATCTCTAATCTAAATTATCACTAATATTATATTTATTATAAAGAAAGAATTAAATGTATAGGTACGTCACTCGGCGGGATGCAGGGAGTATAATTTTATATACTTGAAATACAATGTTTAATCTTTCATTAATTCTTTGAATAATTATTACAAATATTTATTTTGTATTTTTCGACGTTTTATTGAAACTGGTACTTGCTTATTCAGATATTTTATAAATATAATGGATAGGTGAAAATTAACAAGTATTACCCAACGGGTTGTGGACGAGTATGAGTAATAAAATTAGTATTCGTGATGAGTTTGGGTTGAGTATGAAGTTACAAATTTTTAACATGTTAATATTTAAAAAATGCTTAATAAGTGTATATCCGATCCATTACTGTGCATCTCCAAGGAAGACCTGGCAGCCGTGAACATAATATTTTAGTTTATTAACAAATGGATTATAAGACACTATACAAATTGTATAAAAGCATTCACTATGTGGGAAAATTTTGAGGAAGTATAGAGAAAGTATAAATAGTAAAAAAAAATTAGAGAAAATAAAATTAAGAAAGAGGACAGAGGGGAACCAAATTGCTTCTCCAAACACAAAATTAAATGTGGACCTTTGTATAAAAAGTGATGCATGATTGGAGAGTAAGGTGGCGGTAACTGGTAAGCCATTTCTTGTCTTATTTTTTTCTTCTTCTTTTTTAATATTTCTTTTGAAGAAATTAATATAATGAATGAAATTTAAAATGAGAAAGATGTAGATAAGATGTGATTTTTTTTATTTTTTTTTAAAACTCTTTCATAACTAGTGGATGCTCTAAGATAGACGAACCAAACAATCAGATTTTGGCAGCAAGCTAGCGGTGCCAACTAATATGCGCGTTAATTTATAGTAACTCGTACTAATATTGATTACAGGTTAGAATCTTTAATAAATCGGATCTTTATTTATTATTATCAAGCACGGAAAAGTAAGCTCGTTGTAGATATGAACACACTAAACGAACCCCGGCACGAAACATTAAAATTATGGAAAGGGAAATGATAAATTGATAAAATAGAACATCGTTGTTTCGTCTACTTATTAGTCGAACAAAAAGAAATAATTTTTGTAGTAGTTAGGTGATTATATCGTTAAGTTTCAACCAAGCCTCCAAGTGAACGTACACGACTTAATCTCAAGTCCAATTAGAATATTCAAGCCCAATAATTTAGACATCTCGAAATTTATTAATCACATGTCAATTTATGGTGTGATTAAAAAGTTGGTTTCATTCCCTAAACAAAGTTGGTTTTAAAAAATAAAAAGAAATAAAAGGGTGAAGACAAGAAATCCAAGACCATTCCACGAAATACCCCAAATCTTAAGCAACTTGCAAATGAGTATTACGCCTGAATAATTCATTGTGTCTGTATTGTAATAACTTAACGTGGCAATGGCGGCAACTGAGGGGTTGACATGGGCTTCTCCACTGAGTTTTGCTCAATTACAGAATGATAAATGCCACTCGGGTTAGATTTCTATTCAATTAAGTGTCATATGGATAATAATATACCCTATATATATTGTTTGAAATATATAAATGAAATATAGTGATGTAATGTTGTTGACATAAGCATTAGCGGTGATGGCTAATTGTCTGTTTTATAATTTAGGAGCTACAAGTTAAGTTTAAAAATTGGATTTAGAAAAGTCGTATATTTTGGATAATCACATGGTACTAACTTGTAACAACTAATGCGGGACATTATTTTAAGTTTGTTGGGGGTTTAATGATTGAATGTTTTGTTACGTGGGATTGTTATATATATAAGTTCCCAGCTGCTAGTCAATCTTGAATGAAGTTAAGTTAAGCAGCCAGGTGAGGTGGTTGTGGTTGACCAAATATGGGTGGCGTTTCTCAATACTTGATTCTTGCTGCCTTGTTGATCAGCTTAGCTGAGGGCCGGATTCTGAGTCTGTATTCCTCCGATGATGAGTTGATCTCGGACGGAGAGTCGACGAATCTCCTGAGCAGCTGCCGCCACCAATATGGTTTCCTGCCGTGCGCAGAAAATGCCGCCGGCTATATTTTCATGATAGTGGTGTATCAGGTGCTCCTGATTGTGGGAGACAAGCTGATAGGCAGCGGAAGCGATGTTTTCTTTTATGTGACGGGCCCTCGCTTTGGCGGTATTTTATTCCGTATTCTCAGAGCGCTGCCCTCCATGATGCTCATGTTCAGTAATAAGCTTCTCCTCTTTCATCTTTACTAGTTTTCAGTTGGGTTGGGTGTTTATTTGTATGTGGTTGTGGATTTGTAGTTTCTGGAGTATTAAGCAATAAGCAGAATGCTCAAGCTCAAGTGTCAGTTGTGGTTGGTGTTTATGCCGGAATCACCGTCTTTAGCCTTACTGTCCAATGGTTTATGACTATGCTCTCTGCCTCAAAACCACTCAACAAGGACCAACGCCAACATCAAGGAACCTCAAGTTGGTCTCCCACGATGTTGATGTTGATAGGTTAATTTGACAACTCATCGCTCACAAATAACTCTCTCAACTTTTAACTGACATTTTGTGTTTGCTGCAGCGAATGGCGTAGATGTTGACAACGATACTTGTAGAACCGCTAAGATCATGCTCTTATCTTTGATTCCTTATGTCGTGCTGCAGCTGGTTTTCATCTTTGAGACTTCGTCTGGAAAGCGTATTGTGACTTTGATCGCTCTCATCTTCTCATCCTTGTCTCTGGTTTTGTATTTCGCCTATCAGGTTGGTTGGTACAAAGAGATATAACACATTTCTGCTCTTTTTTACACACATATTGAGTAATGATGATCTTGCTTGGGTCTACGTACAGATTTTGGATCCTTGGATGCAGCAGAGAAGTTTAGATTATTCAAAGTTCGACAATGTGCAAAGAGGACTAATGCAGCATGTGGAGCGGCTGGGGAGGCTTGTGAATGAAGACGGAACACCCAACACTGATCTAATCAAACGGTAATACTAATACTATATATTGTGTTAAAGGTAACGTTGTGTGATGATTAATTTGGCTTCCAAACAATTGTTACATTGAATTTTGCAGTTTCTTCAATGAAGAAGATCACGATAAAGACGAATGCATAGCGGTGGAAGAATTAGAAAAAATGGTGAGCGAAGTGTTCATGGCTGGGAAGGCGGATGTTGATCAAAACGAAGCCATGAAGAACGTGTTGAATAGACTCGACAAAGACGGAAATAAGAGAATCAGCATGGATGAATTCGTGGAAGCATTCAAGCAATGGATTGATGAAGCCAAAAATGCAGCTTCTAGGGATGATATTAATCCAACAGAAATGCTTCACAAGGTAACTAATTAAACACATTTTTTTATGGAAACAAGAAATTGATTGACATGGGTTAGTGCAGGCCTCCCAGCTACTGAAAGACAAGGAAGCAAGCAATTCCTGCGACATAGACAAAGTAATGGCAAAGATTTTGCACCAAGCTCAAGGGCAGCTCATGAAGTCCGAATTACTCATCACAGAAAATGGGGAGCCAAATGTTGATCGCATTAAGTGGTATGTTTACTCAACTCATATTCCTTTCCTTTAACAGAAGAATATACCATTTATCTTTTGTCGTGGCAGTCTCTTTAGGGAATTCGACACTAATGAAGATGGATCCCTAACAGAGGCGGAAGTAAAGCAACTGGTAGGTAAAGTGAAATTCGGAAGATATCAAATGAAAGATGAAGAAGTGATAAAGGGGATATTTAGAGCATTCGATGAGGATGGCAACAGAGCAATTGATGAGGAAGAGTTCACAAAGGGCATGCAAGGATATCTAGACAAGGCCATGAAAGCTGTGAGTAGATCAGAGAGGCCTAGAGCTGTTGAAGAATTCTACAAGGTAATTACTAGTAATTAACTTATTTTGAGTAGAGGGGTTGATGTTTGACAAGTGTGAACTTGCAGAGTGTGTGGGAAAAGCCAGAGTATGGGAAGAAGGATGTGGTGTACTCTGTTTTGCGAGTGTTACTAGGCATAATTATGCTAACCGTGCTGGCTGGACCTCTGATGGGAACCATTCTCGACTTATCAAATGCAATGAAATTCCCTTCTTTCGTCATCTCCTTCGTGGTCGTGCCACTAGCCATGAATGGCCGGGCGGCACTAGCAGCAATCCTCCCGTCTACTAGGAACAGGAAGTCTTCTTTGACATTTTCAGAGGTACGTTGAACTTGCTCTTAAATGTGAATTTATTGCATAGGTGGATTGTATTGTATGTGTGTGTGATGTGACACCGACAGATATATGGTGGAGTGATAATGAACAACATAGCGGGATTGACGACGCTGCTGGGGATTGTATATGCGAGAGAGCTGACATGGGATTTCTCGGCAGAAGTGGTGACGATTATGGTGGTGTGCGCCATAGTAGGAACACATGCATTCTTGACCAAAACATACCATCTCTGGACATGCATACCAGCATTGCTCCTCTATCCTTTTTCCTTGGGATTGTTTTATTTTTGCCAGGTCTTCCTTCATTGGAATTAGCGCTCCTCTATCCGTCCACTTTGAATCTTCTATTGCATTTATATGTCGCATTCTTCTATCTTTCCTGTATGACTTGGCTATACGCATTGCACAATTTAGCATTTGGTCTAAAACAATAACCTTAGATGACGGGAATTGAATTTAGTGACAATTAGGGTTATGTGGCAAGCCATGTCACGTTCGGCTCCACATAAGCCTCGAGCGTACCTAGCACGTGAAGAAAAGTCCATCACATTTCAGCCCTATTGTGAGCATCGCGTGTCCAACTTAACAAAATTATTCTTCCTTTACTAGTTCGCTATAAATATGTCATACTTTTATCATAAGCCTAGAATTAATGGCTATTTTAAATATTTGATCTGGCTACGGTGGAAGGGGGAGTTCTCGAGCCAGAGGTGCATGTATTCTTCTGATGATGAGTTCATCTCGTTTCTACTTCAAAACTAAGGCATAATAAATATAAACTACAACCTTTGACGTGCTCTTTTAACTCATTTTTCTGAATTAAGTTTGAGATTTATCATACGTGAATATGCAAAACTGTCTAGACTAATGAATTATGGGATGCGTATGAATATTAAATTTTGACATAAATGTGCTCTACACGGCCACCGCAAACAAGTCAATATGACAACATTAATTTACGATTACTCACATATGTCATATATCAGGATATATACATTAAAACGTAATGGTGTTAAAGAGGACAAATTTTTTCTCAGTCACCATATAAAATTAAAACATTTTAACATCTTTCACTATTTTCTAAAAAACTAGCAGCGTGCTTATTACATATAATATAATTCATAAAATTTATATTAATCAATTATCATGCGTAAGTAATTCTAAAAATCTTTTCACAATAGTAGTATAACTAATATTCATAAATTTGAAATGTAAGCATTAACCATGCTTTGAAATAAAATTAACCAAGATGCATTGCAGCTTGCACCATATATATGCAAGTTATCATTCCAACAGAAACTTAAACATTCAAACCCAAATTTCACGAAACCCAGAAACAAATTAGGCCGCGGACTCTAATCCATGCACTAATCACCAAGTACCCTCACTGATTGGTTTTTTGTCTTTTTAAGGATAGGTAGTCTTTCTTTATTATTTCGAGGTAAGAAGAAGGTAGTCTTTCAATATAAATTTCTACTTTGTAGAGTAGTTAAATCAAAAAACATCTTCCACTATCAAGTGGGGAATATAATAAATTTGAAGGTGTAATTTAAGTAGTAGAGTAATTCCAGGAGGTTGAGATTAAAAAGATTAAGCGGGTGCATAAAGTTACTTTCAAGTTAGAGGGTGTGATTGGCTTCACCGCTGGATCTTGCTCGTGCTTCTTTATTTAATAAACATCATTGGCATTGGCCAATGGTAATACCTAGAATATTCGAAGCATTCCCATTCAACAACATAGGACATATAGTAATTAATATAAAATGTGCAAGTGCAAGTGCAAGAGTAAATCCAAAGCAGGTTGAGCATCAATGGGTGCAGCCACGAAACGTTTGAGTCTACTCATCCTGGTGATAAGCATAGTAGAAGGGCGAGTTTTGAAGCTGTATTCATCGGATGATGGGTTGATCTCTGACGGCATTGAAGAATGCAGCCACCAGTATGGGTTCCTGCCCTGCGCAGACAATGCCGCGGGCTACGTTTTCCTGACAGTGGTGTATCAGGTGCTCCTGGTTGTCGGAGGAAGGCTCATAAGCAGCGGGAGCGAGACGCTTTTACATATCACCGGAGCAGGCAAGTTTGGCGGCATCATTTTCCGGATTCTAATGGTGCTGCCCTCCATGATGCTCATGATCTGTAAGCTTCTTCTTTTTCCATCTCCCTCCGCGCCTGCCTTGTTTAATTGTATATATATACATGTAGTGTCGGGATTTTCAGCAGCAAGGAGGGAGCCCAATCTCAAGTTGCGGTTGGTGTAAGCATTTATGCTCGAATCACTGTCTTCAGCCTCACAATCCAATGGGGTTTCTGTATGATATATGGCAAGATTGATTTGAAGGAAAGACCAGATACTTGTTCACCAAGGAAGATCTTGAAAGGTTTGGCATCTCATAAACTCACAATATTAATTTTAAAATTTTGTAATGACCTCCTTCCGTTGCTGCAGATACTGGTGTGCAGATTGATGAGAGGACTTCTTACACTGCTGGGGTGATGCTGTTGTCTTTGATTCCTTACATTGTTCTGCAGCTGGTTTTCGTCTTCAACACAGTGTCCGCAGAGCGTATCATAACTTTGATAGCTTTTGCCATCTCATCCTTGTCTATGATCTCATATTTCGCCTATCAGGTGGATTATTCACTCATACCTACCTACCTACCTACCTAATTCTAATGTACTTCAATTGTGACTGATGCATCCATGCCTGGATGGTTTCTTCAGATTTGGTATCCTTGGATGCAGGAAAGAAGTTTGAAGTACTCCGAGTTTGATATTGTTCGCACAGGATTTCTTCAGCACGTCAAACGGTTAGGACAGCTTGTCAATCCAGATGGCAAACTCAACGTCGATCTCATCAAAGGGTGAGCCAGCCTACCCTCAAAAGGGAAGTTAGATAGATGTGGAAACATTAGCTACCTTATATATATGTGTGTCTGCGACGGATAAAGACGCTGACAACTTCGTTGCAGTCAAAGAACTGAGGAAACTGGTGAGCAGTATCTTTACGGGCGAGACGACAAGCGACGAGAAAAATGATGCAGTTGACACAGTGATGCATTTGTTCGACAAGAACGAAGATGATAATATCACTGAGGAAGAATTCATCAAAGGATTCCAGCAATGGGCTTATGAAGCCCATAAATCAACTTCAGACAATGACTTCTTTCGCAAAAGTATGAGTGAACAGGTAATAAATTAATTTGATGCTAATATTTAATTGTTTGTGGCTGGAAACTGTGGGGTTTTAATTGGTTTAGGTTGATTTTTAGGTCTTAAACCTATTCAAAGAGAAACAAGACAGAGGACAGATGATGGACAGAATAATGGCGAAGATTTTGAAGCATGCTGAAGGCCGACTGCTCAAATCCGAATCACTTATTACTGAGAACGGGAAGCCAAATATAGATCGTATTAAGGAGTAAACCTTGTTTTTCTTTTTATCTTTTTTTTTTTTTTTTGGCTCTAAAGTAGTAGTATTATATTTACGGATAGCATTTATATTGTGGCAGACTCTTCAAGGAATTCGACACAGATGGAAACAAGTTTATATCAGCTCCTGAGCTGAAGCAGCTTATAGCTAGAGTTAAGTTCCAATCGTATAAGCTGAACGAGGACGTTGTGTTACGTGAGACTTTCAAAGAATTTGATCGATTTGATTGATGAGCCGGAGTTTGTGGATGGAATGACGAAATATCTGGATAAGGCCATTCGGGCTGCACATACATCCCAATTGCAAAATGATGGGACAAAAATCATTGAAGAATTCGACAGGGTAATTAAGTAGCATTTGCATGGGATTTGCATCTGAGAAATTAATGTGTTTGTTTTTTAAGTTGCAGATTGTGTGGAAAGGGGCAGGATATGGGAAGCGAGATTTGTTGAGATCAGTAGTTCAAGTGGTGTTAGGGATCGGCATATTGACGTTCCTGGGTAAACCTCTGACGACTAACATTCTAGAGCTGTCAAATGCGATGGGACTCCCATCTTTCGTCATCTCCTTCATTGTCGTGCCATTGGCCATGAACGCTAGATCCGCAGTAGCAGCAATCCTCCCAGCCAGCAAGAAGAGTCGAGACACTGCTTCCTGGACATTCTCTGAGGTTGTTCTCTGTCTCTCTCATACACATGACATGATCATGCTAAGTAATTAATTGTTGATGGCGCCATGCATTGCAGATATATGGTGGAGTGATAATGAACAACATGGTGGGATTGACGACGTTGTTGGCGATTGTATATGCAAAAGAATTGAGATGGGATTTCACCGCAGAAGTGGAACAATAGGAACACTCGCATTCTTTCGCACAACTTCCAACTATGGACGTGCATACTATTACTAGCATTTGTCAGATTTCCCATGCTTCCAAGTGATGCTTTCTTGTACTACTTCCATTTTCACCATTTGCTAGCTGTCAATTAAAATTTTATAGAATATTTGGACGGCCACGACTCCATAATCCCAAAGTAACTTGAGACGTCATTTGACTTCCCATGCAATTTCGTACTCATTTATTTGAAAAATATTGAAGTCTGGGATAAGCATGCATGACTAAATTTTTCCAAATTAATCTCGTTTTAGAGCATATATGTAAAATTAATTCCTTCTGTTTTCTTATTGTGAAACAAAGTATTTTCTAGTAATATTTCGTGTTGGGAGAAAACAAGGAAAATAATACTACCTCCAGCCACGAAAGAGAATTCTACTTTTGCCATTGTAGGGTGTCCATAAAGAGTGTTCCACTTTCCTTATTCAGCAAAAGTCCTCATAATTTAACCTTTCTCAAGTCAACATGGTGGAACCTTTTTATACTTCCACAACAAAGTGGAACACTCTTTGTGGATAGAGAAAGCACATTAATTGCAAATATATAATTTCAGCTATGGAGAAATCATAGTATGATTGCTGCATTTCTTAATCCATACGTCCTTGTATCTGGGATAACAGCTCGTGCTGTGTTTGTAGACACAATAGAGTATCCTTCCCTAACATCTTAGTTGTGCGCCTAAAACGCGGTTTCAAAATAAGATGATCTGCTCGTACCCAAATAATGTATAGTTAACTTAAAACTTACATCATGGCCCCCAAATGGCTTGATGGGAATTTGCCATATGATAAGGGTAATCTTTAATTAATAAAATTACAGTACATTTTTCATTGTGATTTTAATTTAGTTGGTATTTATATAAAATTAAAACCTAAAAAACTCTACAATTAAATATTAAAACATGTATTGTATTGGTTTATAATTACAAAGCACAAGAGTAATGGTAGATATTGTGAATTACCAGAATGCATTGAATTTGAGAGACGACTTGTATTCCAGAACTTAGGCCTATCCTCTTGGAAGGCAGGGGGTCGTTGATATACAATTGATGCAGCTTTTATTAAGATTGAAGCGGTGAGAGCCCATATTGTGTAGCATCTGTTTTGAGTTTGGTAATCAAAGAAATGGAGCAAATATCTATAGCCCATCTTTTGTCTTGGGTTTTCATTCTGGACATGCCAATAAATGAATGTCAAGCAAAAATGATTCAAAATTACCTTTAGAAACATTTCTAAGGGAGCATCAAATACTGATTCCACCTCCGAGGCATATCCCAAATTATTCCGCAAACAAATTTACCCATTCTAACGAATAAAATGTGGGCAAGAGACAGGATTATTATGTTAGAAAGTGTACAAGGGGGGAAGAGTGGCGACAATTGAAGGATCCAATCCGATTTCTTCGTTGGCCTCCCTTAACGCGGTGGCGGCGCCTTCTTCACAGTTGCCTCCCGGCAACGCAACTTCACCTGCTCATTTGAGTGGAACCCTAGTTAACCGTTTCTCAATTCATACAAATCAAAGCATTATCTTAGCTTACCAGAATGAGAGGACAAAGTTACAGTATCACGCGAACATCGCCATCTTTTCCTTGGAACAAGCAGATCAAAACCGCAGCTCGATTGGAATTAGGGTCCAATCCCTCGGGAATTTGGTCTCGATCGTGTCATTCAACGTATCAGGTTTGTAAAGACGGAGTCTGTCGGCGATTCTGACACATATCTTAATTTCTTCTCCTAATTTTTGGGGTGATGTGAATGTGATTAATAATATTCACATTCACATTATTAAATACTATTAATATCTCTTTGTTTTTTATTTTTGAGTGGGTCCCGTTCCATCCACCCACCTCTTCTCGCTTTCAGAGCATCCCCACAACAGATGCATTTTGCAAATCTGGCGTGGGGGTGGGTGAGTTATTGGAGAGAGAAAAGTCGGTACCACTTCTTGGGTGGTTTTGATTTCCGTGTAATTTTATATTATTTTTATAATTTCTTTTTATTTTTCGTTCTTTTGTTTTCCTTTTAATTTTTTTTGTTCTTTCTTTTTAGTCTATTTCTCGGTTTTTTTTTTTCTTTTTTATGTTGATTTTGTTTAAAAAGTTATTAGTTTGACTAATTCATGGTCTAATTAAGTTTATTATTAATTATATATTTATATAACAAAAAACGTATTTGTTAGTTAATTATTGTGTTAAAATTATGTGCCACCTTTTAGATTTTTTTTATTCTTCTTTCTTCTTGTATTTTTCTTTTTTTTTTTTTCTAACTCTTCTAATTTTTTGTTCTTGTTTGTTTCTTTTTACAATTATTGGATTAAAATGTCATAATTAACAATCAACATACTACTTTATGTATTTTCTAATTAATTTTATTTGTTAATATTAAAAATTTAAAATTAATATTAATTAATGAGATATATTAGTTTATTATAAATATAAGTTTATTAAGTAATAAAAATATCTATTATAAAAAAATGAGTGATTTTATCAAAAATATCTATGTTATTTGTCAATTTTAAATAAATAATATTTATAAATAATTAATTTATTTTATTTACAAAGTAGTCAAATTATTTTATATGAATTAAAACTAACTATTAGTAAATTAAAAATAAAAAGTGTTAAATTTAAACAAAATATGAATGAAATAATAAATTAGTTAAAAGTGAGTGAAAAGTGGAGTCAATAATGATGTCAGCAAAAATTTGAGTTTGGAAAGGTATTGTTGGGGGTAAAATAAGAGTGGGAAATATAGTGATGTGTCTGCGATGATGTCAGCAAAAATCTGAAAATGGGAAGGTATTGTTGGAGATGGCCTCATTAATCCTCTAAACTTCTTTAATTGAAATTTACATTTAAGATATAAGCTTAGAATTAAATTGTGACTTACTTACACAGGTAGATATGCCAAATGACATCCACTTATGGTTACATGAAATATATTAAATTTTTACCATTAAAAAATCTTTTCGAAACGTCAAAATTTAAAATAAAGCAATAAATAAATGGTAGGTTTGATTACTCAAGATAAGTGCTTGATACATACTAGTATATAGGTAGGGGTGTCAACGGGCAGGTAAAACCCGGACCGGAACCGTTTGGTTTGCTAAGGTTCCGGATCCGAAACCGCCCGTTGTCTTTCGGTTCTGGACCGGAACCGGACCATACACTTTAAGGCTAAGCGGTTTTGGGTCGGGTAATTACCCATGGTTCTAAATTACTCGGCCCAATACCAAAGGTCCAAAATTACCCAAAGTCCAAATGCAAAGTGCTGAACGACTAAACAAAAATGCGAATGAGCGGTTATATTACTGTGTGAGGCTATAAATACTAAGTTCACATTTAATGGCCAACACCAACATTACTTTGGAAGCTGCTAGGCATCGATTTTGTTTTAATGCTACTAAAAAATTATTTGTATATATTTTTAATTTATACACAAATCAGAAAATGAAGTCTAGCTAGGTGAACCCACGTACAAACCGAATTTTAGTAAGAGAATACCGAAACAAAATTAAAATAAAATTTGTGAAGATCTTATTACAACATCTACACAATAACACAAACAAAATTTACTATTACATCTAACTTTATTAATAACTATACTAGCTAGACTCTACATGTAATATGCGACAGTATCAAAATTGATAAATTTATAATAATTAAATTAATAATTGATGTTCAGACTTTAGGAAAGAAAATTTACATAATACAAAGTACCTTGTAAGTTATTAGTTAACTATTCTTAGTATTTTTTTAATGAGATAATTCATCTTAGTATGAATCTACCCGATTTTAGACAAATTCATTTTAAATATATTTAGTGTAGTTTAGATAAAAATAATATAGTACACCTGAAGATAACACATAAATTGAATTCACAAAATAATAAATTTGGTAACGTGAATTTAAGTGGTAATATTTTAATTTAGTGTTGGTTAAATTTATTTAAAAAGAAAAAATAAATTGCGGTCCGGGTCGGATCGGAACCGGATAGAGCGGTCCAGACCGGTTCTGGACCGATCAGGTACTGGGTCCGAGCGGTCCGAGTCTGGAACCAGAACTAGAACCGAAACATAATAAGTCACTGGGTAATGAACGGTTCCGGTCCGGTGCAGCTTTTACCCGCCCATTGACACCCCTATGTGAGAGGAAGAAGAAAATACGATGATGTTTCCTGCCTGTAATTGCCCACTCAAATCGAAACCTTCAACCCCAACATATTCTCCTACGCGAAAACGCGGGTCGTGTGTCCCTACCAAATCTCCCTATGGCGGTTGCACCGGCAACCATCGTTATTCGGAACTCTTCGCTATTATAGGGGCTATATTGAGTAAAATGGGGGCTATATATAGAATCACCCACCATTAAAACCTTTTGATCTGTATCTATATCTACGTATTTAATGAGAATTGGGCCCTTAGCCCAAGTTCCTGTTGAGCCCAAGCAGAATCATGAGTTTAATAAGCAAGAGAATTGGTTTAATTGTTAAGCTTTGTATTCCTTTTCGTTTTAAAAGGGTAGCGAATTCTTAAAATAAGGAAGAGAATTGATTTAGAGGGTGTTCGTTGAGCTTATTTTAGAGAGCTTATAAACTCTAAAATATTTTATAAATCTTTTGAAGAGTTTATAAGATGTATTTAAAAGCTTATAAAATTTTAAAGTTTTTTAATAATTAAGCTCATAATCTAGAGATAGTTATGAGTTTAGAGAGAGAAAATCACAATTAAAGAAAGAAAATGAAAGAGAAATATATAAATCTTTTGAAGAGTTTATAAGATGTATTTATAAGTTGTAATTTCTTTTGGATAGTTAAGCTCATTAGGATATGTCTCATTTTCATTTGGTGATTATCTCATTGTCATCTTGTAATTGTCCCAATCAGCTGCTTATAACAGATAGTCATCTTACAAATATCTCATTTTTATTTTATAATTATCTTATTTACAAATATAAAGTCTTATATATTCACATTTTAAAAAGTCTCATTTATAATTATCAATTGTCTCATTTGCATTTGTCAGTTGTCTCATTTACAAGAGCTAATGCGAGATACATAAGTCCACCTCAATAACTGTTGTTTATAAAATTATTAAAAAATAAGTTGAGGTAGGAACTTACTTATGGAGGAGTTTATAACACTACAAAAAAACGCGGCGTTAACGACGGAAATTTCCGTCGTTATAAATGTCGATTCCGTCGTTAAAATGACATAAAGATGGAATAACGACGGAAAGGACACAGCCGTTGACGGAGCCGTCGTCTTCTAGGTAACACGGAAATATTCCGTCGTTAAATATTAACGACAGAATTAACGACGGAATATTCCGTCGTTAATATAATTAATATTAAAAAAATAATTAAATTTAGCGACGAAATATTCCGTCGTTAAAAAAATTAATATTAAAAAAAATATTTTTTATTTTATTTTCAAAAGTGTATTTTAATTATTTATTATTTATTATTATTATATTATTTTATTATTATAATATTATTTTATTTTATTAATTAATTAATTATTTCTTTCTTTATTTATAGTATTTGGTGCTATAATATTTATAGGCACAAACTCAACCAAACATCCACAAGTTTTTCGATGTGGGATAACAAAATTAACGACGGAACTTTAAATAATTAAAAAAATAAATACTCCCTCCGTCCACGAAGAGTGTTCCATTTTTGCCATTTTGGGTGTCCACAAAGAGTGTTCCACTTTTCTTATTTGGCAAAAAAGTGGTGGGACCATTTCTCCAC
>JAYJMF010036353.1:0-21474 GCA_036873715.1 Salvia sclarea
ACTTCAGTCTAAGTGAGAACCACAATACATGCTTCATACTTCAGCTTTGCAAACTTCAGTCTCGATCTTCAGTCTTCAGCCTTGCAATCTTCAGTCTTCTGCAACAAGCTATTCTAAAGACCAAAACATGTAGGTCTCCTAAAAATTCTAAGGCAATACATCAAGAGGTTTTGGGATCATTAAAACAATACAACACTTAACATATATTTTCCCAACAGGATAAAAGAATGAGTAATTTTTTAATCCAAAATCCACCAAAATTATTCAAAGTAATTGTTTGAATTGTAACAAAAATAGTACAAAAACCACCCACCACTTCCACTCTTCCATTTTTTTAATAATTTAGTTTTAATTTAATTTTTGTAAATACGTAATTAACCATTTTTTTTTTAAAAACTACTAATTTACCATTGTAATCAAAATCAATTTCAAATTGATTGCAAAATTTATATTTAGTTTTTATAATAGTATAGATAAATTGTTCATTTTAGATTCAAATATTACATCTTTAATTAAAGATACATATTTCATATATTTCTATGAACCAACTAACATTATTTTGAGAGAAAATAAAATTATAAAAAATGAAAATAAGCAGATTTATCTACTCTGACCTCATGAGCACAACTTTTTCCTCCTTAATTCAAGGATTACGTGATAAATTAATTTTATTTTGCATTAAGTTATGAAATAATTGAACCCTTTAAATTAATAGAATTTACAAGACTGTCATTAATATTAGAAATTGATTTCAAATTGATTTAAAATCACAAACTGCACTTTTATATAGATAATAAATATATCAAATTAAAGCTCGTGTTGCGATCTTTAGTTCAAGATTAATATTGCACATATTATTACGAACTAAATACGACAATTTTGAATAAGAAAGAAAAATTATATAGAAGGATAAAATAAGAAAAAAGAAATCGATATTTTTCCCACAATTTGGCAATCGTGGATTGATGGGATTGATTTGCATGGTAATTAAACTAATTTAATCAAATTATACATATAATAAACAGTTGATTTTTAAGAAAAAATTAAGGGGAAGTTTTGATTTTATTTTGATTGTTAATTTCATATAACCCTTCAATTTTACAAAAATCACATAATTGCCATCCAATTTGAAATCAATTTGAAATTGATTTCAAATTGGAGATTTGGCTTTAATGATATATAGGTTTTCGTACGAGCTTTTACAATTATAGTAATAAATTGGACCCATGACGATTTTGGGCTCCGGGCTGGAGGGAGTATAGATTGACAAATATTTTTATGAAAAAATGCATATTTCTCATGTAATATCAGTATTTATTTGACTTGCATAAATGTCAATACAAGAATACACCCTATTTATGACCCCAATAAAATTCTTCGCTCACAATAACTTACTGATGAATGCAAATATTCCATACCAGGAAATAATAACTTTTTAAAATTGGATGAAACACTATATCATACTACTTACTACTATATTAGGTACACATATGTCAAAACTTTTTTCCCCATGAACTTGGGCCTTTTGGGATGGGTTATATGGGTTGGGCCTGTAGAAATGTTTAAAAATGATAAGCAAAATCTCAGCTTCTCAATATTACTAAGAATCGAAGATTGCAAACCCTAATGTAAAAGTGCAGACAAATTTTTGTTGCGGAAAGTCTGATTAGGTATTTAATTGCTCTTCATTTCGGGTTTTAGTTATGAGGTCTTTCAATTCTGTTTCAATCCTCTTATTCATGGATTTCGATTTATGGTTTTGTTTCTCCAAACTAGAAGCACCCATCCCGCCACGGCTGAATAATTGGACGATTTTTAAAAAAAATAATTGTTAGTGTAATTTGTTATTCGTGTCAGAATTGATCGAAAAGTTAGTTTGTTATCATGGCAAATTGAGTCACTGATTCCATAATGTGGTTAAGCTTGTGGATCATATGTAAAATTGGTGTTGTATCCATCTGATTCAGGGCCTGAAAGATCGAGCTAGCTCAGTTCAGCCCGACTTTTTATGTGCATAAAAATAGTTTCCGGGCCAGGTTGGATTGAAATTTGATGTCAAATGGTTTGACCTTTTCATTTAGGCATGGATGTTGTGTATTTTGGTGGAAGCTTTGTGATGTACTGAAATTGACTATGATCCATCTATGCATGTTTATAAAAGAAAGAGATTAGCTTAAATGAGTGAGAAAAGTTCTAGATTATACATGTGATAAAATGGTGTCTTGTAGCCCAAATCTTAAGCCCCAATGATGTATCTAATGTGTATTAACCTTTATAATCCAACATATTTCAACCAAACTCATGGCTTTTGTAAATAAAAAAACTATTATTGACCAAGTATTTGGTGTATGAGTTCAGGCATCAAACATTGACATGTTTGGCTTTTATCCGCCCCAGCTTAATGTCGAAGAACTCTAGATATAATGTTAGAGAACCCTAGACGATAGGAAATATCACTGATTATATATTGTGGTTAAGCTCATGGATTATGATTAAAACTTGAGATTAGCAATTAACAAAAAACTATTATAAAGCAAATTAGAGATTATCAATAAAAAAAATTATAATATGAAATATCCTTTGACTTCATTGTAGATGAAATGGTAAGTTGTTGATGTGGCTGGTGTCTGCAAACTTCAGATGGATAATATAGTGGATTCTTTGACTACTGCCCATCAAGAGTTCATTTCTGCAGAAGCTAGTACATTGGAGGCAAAAGAGAACTCGGGTGGTAAAAAAACTCCAGCCACCGATGCTGCGCTAGAGAATTTCAAGCAACGGTGGGAGCTTTTCCGAGTTGCTTGTGATCAAGCAGAAGAATTTGTGGAATCTGTAAAGCAAAGAATTGGTTCTGAGTGTCTAGTCGATGAGGCTACTGGTTCTGTTGCTCCTAAACCTGGACAACATGCTCCAAGTGGTCTTCCGCCTATCAGTGCTGTTCGCTTGGAGCAAATGAGTAAAGCTGTTAGATGGCTGGTGATTGAACTACAACAAGGGTCAGGGGCTGGAGGTAGTTCGTCGCATCCTAACTCTGCTGCCCCTTTTGACGCCAGATTTACTGAAGATGCTGCTCAATAGGTATTGCAACAACTTGTTTATTGTACCAAATTCAGTTGTGTGAATAGAAAGTGTATATTGTCCTTCAAATAAGAGTTTTTTCTTTCAATGTTAAGTGAAATGCCTGTCATTATCTTGATATCAAAGTAACTCAGAACCACTTTAACTAATGTCTATAAGTAAGGTATATGGAATCAAACTGATCACATATATTTTATAGGAAAAAAGGTTAGAGCCTTTGTGTTTTGATGTATGATTCATAGGCTCGTAATAATATGTTATAAATTGTCTTTGTACAACATTCTATGACTTCTGTCTCCTCTTTGTGGTTTCATTAGAGCTCTAGAACTATGTATCCTATCGTTCCATTTCTTATATATCACTTGATTAAGCTGTACTAACTACTGCTTATAGCTTGGGAAGAAACATCAAGAGCAAGATTATCGTTCTTAGCTTTGGAGTCCCCCCCTTGTTTAGTAAGGTAATTGGAAGTTGTCATTTTTATGGCCATACTATGTTTTGTTTTAGGAACTCATCCTATGCTTTATACCGTATTTTTCTTCCACTTTCTAGTTTGAGACATAATAGGCAGAATAGGATGTACGACGAAGCTTCTGGATTTGGATACAACAACACTGTCAATTGAAGCCATATATGTGATGATGTGAACTCTATTTTGGTGATGCTCCACTGTCCAGAAATTATTTATGGTACCTATTTTTAGTTTGGTTGATAAAGCTTATGTGGAGTCGATAACGAGTGAGAATGTATCAAGATATGCATAGTCTTGGTGATGCTGTGTTGTCCAGAAATTAATTGTGGTGCCTAATTTTTAATTAATAGGGCAATGGTTAATATAAATTGGGTTGATATTCCGAAAGAAACTTCTGGAAATGGTTTTTGAAACAGACAGGTTACATGGCCTTTCTCTTTCTCGAGTAATTTGTGGACAAAGGCTAATCGAATCGAAATTTCTGAAACTAGAATTGAATCCGATCGAATCGTTATTTACAAATTGAATCGAAATAACTAGTATTTATTATTTATATATTATTACAATTTTTAATTTAAGGAACCTTTTGTCATTCTAGTAAGTTATACGTATTTAATAAGTTTAAGATCAATACTTAATAAAATCCGACAAGCTCAATAACATATGGAAAATGATCTAATTTAAATAAAAATAAATAACATGAATATGTATATATAAATAATAAATTGAATAACCAAAATTTCCTTTCTGAAAAATTGAATTAATCGAACCCAAAATTCGCAAAAACTCTGGTGCGCTCTGACTCACCATACGATCCAGTTGGCCCCGGTCGGTTTGGGCTGCGTTGTTAATTTTTCTGTTTAGGAAGTTTTTTTAGGTATTGATTTGATTTTCTTATTTTTAGGTGATAATTTTTGTGAAAATAAAAAAAAAACATTTTTTTTTCCGCAGATAAAAGTAACATTTGTTTTGAATAAAATTCAAATTTGAGTTTTTATTTTTAGGAAATAGTTTTTGTGGATTAAAAATAACAGTAAATTGCCAGAAAAGCAACAATTATTATGAATGGAAGTTGACAATTTTTTTAAATAAAAGTAACACTTACTCCTTCAGTTCACCAAAGATATGTCTCAATTTTCTTTTGGGATGTCCACAAAAAATATACCTCTTTCAATTTATATTAAATAGGATCCACACAATTCTCAATTTCAACCACATATGTAAAATTACTTTTTCTCCACTCACACACTACCAACTTTTTTATTAAAACCCGTGTCATCCAAAATGAGGCATATTTTGGTGGACATGGGGAGTATTTTGAATAAAAATATTTAAAGTAATAGTGAATTAATTTTAATTAAAAATTAAACAATTTAAATAAATAAACAACATATATAATTATGGGAAAACCGACAAATAAATCACCAACTTTACCTTAAATTGCAATTATACATCACGACTTTTAATGTTGGCAATTAAATACACCAACTTTTGATTTTTTGCAATAGAACTCGCGACAATTTTCTGGTGAACGGAATTATGACATGGCGCTGTTTCAGTCCTACGGGGATAAATTTAAAAGGACGCCGTATGCATTCTAATTAAGCGGATACCCAATTGAACAAAAACGATGTCGCATAATTCAAAATGTTGGTAAAATATTTTATAATTTACCCAAAATGTTGGCAAAACGACATCGTTTTTGTTTAATTGGACGTCCGCTTAATAGAATGTATTCAAGGTCGTTTTAAATTTAGCCACGTAGGATTGAAATGACGCCTTGTCATAATTCCGTTCATGAAAAATTGTCGTGAATTCTAATTGTAAAAAATCAAAAGTTGGTATATTTAATTGGCAACGTTTAAAAATCATGTTATAATTGTAATTCAGGGTAAAGTTGGTGATTTATTTGGGAGTTTTGATTAATAACCAAAACATTATAGTATAAAACGACTTTGACGGGACACTTTTGTTATTAGTTCTTGTGTGTTATATAGAAATTTGATGCAACGGCTACCCGCCAAGCCGGGCCGATCCGACCCGTATTCGGCTGCTCTGAAATTTGGTCGCCCCTCGTATAAGAAGGATGAAGATTTCACCCAAACTCCAAAATCAGTGAAGAAATTGTGGCAATTGTATTTGTAATTGTCGCCCAAAATCGGAAATAAAATTCAACGCACGTGTCATAAGGTAAGGAACAAACATTCTCTCTCATAACGGGTAAAAGAAGTCTCTCTCTCTCCACACCAAATCACCCTCTCACTCACGCCTGCAAAACAAGTCATGCAGAGCAAGTGTTGCTGAAGCACGCACAATTTACGTGTTTCTTCATTTCCCATTGTTTTCCTCCACTTTATTCTCAACTAATTTTCTCAACTAGTATATTTTATTGCCTTTTCGCTTTCCGTGATTCAATTTTCGCTATTTTTTCTCTATTTTTTGCCAATATTATGCACCAGTAACTTGCAATTTGTTATCGCCATTTTATGCTAGGCTTTTCCGCAGCTCCGAGATGCTGGAGATGGATTTCCTTCATCTGGTGACGTTCCTTCGCAGGATCGAATCAAAGTTAGCAGCTCTTCACTTTTCTGTTAAATACGGTTTCTCCAATTGAATTTGTTTGATTGTTGCAATGTGTAGCTGGTTGTATGATAGTTGATTCACAGGGCTATTTCGAGTAGATTTATCTTATGGTTGTGGATGTTTGCAGAGCTTTGGAATTAGGGGATAGGATGCAGAAGGGGTACAAATCGATATGGTCGGTAAGTGTGTACGACTTGCACACTTCTCTTAATTCGTTGTTGAAGAGATTTCTGTTATCTGTAATTGTGAACTTCAACTCATGTTGTAGAGTATAGGTGTGAGATTAGGTTTATGATTTACATGAGGTTTAAATGCTAACTTGCTGTATGTTAAACAACAAGTGACAGAAAAAGAGGGGTGGGGGAGGGGGGAGGGGGGGTGGTAGTTGGGTGTTAGGTTCTGGAAGTGAAGAAACTGCCTCTTTCTGGCTACATGTTTTCTAAACTTAGGTGTTATTTTGTCTGAAAATATTGCAGAGTGGTGGCCTTGGCCTTTACTTACTCTGGCTTATCATGCATCTGATTGTGAGCATATGGTACTTTGCCGTGGATTTGATGAACTCAGTTGAGAGCTACCTCATCTCCAGTGGTTTCCTGAAGCAGTATAAAGATCTTGACATCAGTAAAGTCAAGTACCTGGCTGTTGTTCTGGACAGCGAAGAAGCTCGCGACACCCTGAAAGTTCTTGAGCTATTACGGTGGCTCGCTGCTATGGGATTGCGAAATGTATGCCTCTATGATCCAGAAGGTAAGATACTGTAAAATCCCGGTTGTGAATTGGTCATCCCATCTTAAATATATGTTATACATCTTTTCACTCATGATGGTGACGGAATGTTTCTTTGTACTGTAGGAGTGCTAAAGAGATCCAAAGATGCCCTCTCTCTATGGTTGAGAAGTGAAGTAATGTCAAAGGTACTGATCTTGATCTACATTTTCTAAATTCTAGCTCACTAACTCTATTCTACAGTTGTTTCTTGGATCATCAACAATGATGTCCTTATCAATAAGCTCTAGTTCATATCTGTTTATAATTGATTGAATATGGAGAAATTAGATATTTAATTTAGGTTCACTGGAATTCAAGGTCTGCTAAGATTTTAGAATTTGTCAGCAAGTGATATACTCAGATGTCGTGCTGATAATTGAAAAGCATCATATAACGTTGTTTATTTTAGCTTCCCAAAATAGCTTTATCAGTGAGGTCCTCTAAATAGAAAAATGAATGTTCTTGGTGCAGGGAACTAACAGGGAGGCACTTGTTGAGCAGAAATACATGAACTTGGAAGTTATATCTTTTACTGATGGCAAACATGCAGTTGCAAGAGCAGCAAATTTTCTTCTAAAAAAACATTATTTGAATGCTGATGCTGAGAAACCAGAGTTGACAGAGTCTGATATGGCAGATGCTCTTGCAGCAATAGGTCTTTTGTTTTTTAATGTTGTTTTGTCGTTTTTAATTAATTTTCCGTACCAGTGTATATGCAGAGAAACTTATATATTTCCCCCTGGGTTATGATGGTGTTGTCATTTTGGTGGATCAGGATATTCGGCACCCGAACCCGACCTGATGTTGATTTATGGACCTGTAAGATGCCACCTGGGTTTCCCGGCATGGAGACTTCGTTATACTGAGATTGTGTAAGTGTTCGCATCCCACTTCTTGAAAATCCACTCGATGAACTTTATCACTTTCTTGTGGAATCATTATGAGGGTTAATCTACTTGAGCAATACATTTCCTATACTAAAGAACTTATCATGTGTTGAATCAATCTAAAACTGAACTGATTCACATATACCACCCTAATACATATACTACTGTTATTGGAAGAACCAATATAACAACACACTGATGGAGATGGAGCAAGTATTGTTCCTATATCACCTGTTGCAGCCACAAAAGTTATTTTAATGCAGCTTAACCTTTCACTTTTTTTTTTGGTTAATTGCAGGCACATGGGACCTCTTAAGTCCATGAAATTTGGTGCCTTCATAAAAGCCATTCGTAGGTACACCATGGTGCGTCAGAACTACGGTATGTATACTCTTCAATTCTCAATTCAAGTGGTAAAACAGCTTCTAAAAGTTTCAGCACTATAACTCTTCAACTGTAATGATTAATTCAAAAGTCTTAGAACTAAAACTGTTCAAGTGATAATTGAAATAGAGGCGATAATTTTTTGGAAGCCAATTTTGGCGATGAATGAAATAGAGATGATAGATCAACTTCTGATTATTTTCTCATGGCATCAACTCTGCATATACACGTTATAAGATCAAAATGAGATATTTTGTAACTGGTTAAAGTAGAAGAAAATTTCTTAAAATAGCAAGCTAGGTGTTAAGTATCAGAAGATGGTCAAAGTAGAAGAAAATTTCTTATATCCCTGAACAATTTACATACTAAAATAGCAAGCTAGGTGTTAAGTATTTAAAGATTGAGGTCTCAAAAAGAAAAAAGTATTTAAAGATTGAGTTTTTCTTTCTTTTAATTCATGGACATCGCATAAATTGTAAATTAATCTGTAAGAATCTACTTTTCGTGACTTTTTTGCCCTTCCGTCTCAGGTACATGAACTGGTGTATCACAAGTGACATTTTGCCACTTACAAGAATAAGATACTTGTTACATCATATACATTTGTAGCAAAGCTCTGAATTGTCTATATGCTATTTTGGTACCGTTAGATACCTAAAAATGTTAATCAATCGCTGTATTATTGCTACCCAATCAAATCTGTCTCTCTCTCTCAACATCTTCAGTTCTCTTTCAACTTTCAGTTGGATGTTGCAAATTCTTGATTTAACTACAAAGTAAGAAACCTAACCTAACCACAACTGCAAACAATCCAATAAAATGAAGATGAAATTTCTTTCTTGCATGACATCATTGAATGAGGGAAATGTTGATGATGCCCACATAATCCATAGTAAGAATGCTACAGTTCAATCCATTTGCTGACATTTCTTTTTACGACAGTACAATTGATGTAAACCTGAGATGATCTAATGTGCCTCCCTCCTATTGTATAATTGTGGCACAAAGATGGAATGTAGCTTGCAATCATCCAGCAAGCCTTTGAACATGCCTATGAAGTTTAGTACTCTGTTTCTAAAACCCCATCAATAAGACCGAACTCCATGGCCTGCACATGAGTAAGAGACATAAGGCCGCTAGAGCAAACTGATGCTTTTAACAAGTATAAACTGACAACAAAATTGAGCTTGTGAACGGCTGGATATAAGAAATATGAAGTCTCATTGTTGCATCAACAGATTGAGCTCATTGTTGCTTACTCGATTTCTCATTACTACCTCTAAATTCTCATCCACAACCACCCACTCTACATATTGGACAGAATCTCAAAACCTAACTTCTACTAACATTTAAAATTTTAAGAAAACATAGTGACTTTCACATCATAATTCAAACACGAAAGTAAGCAAAACATCACCTCAGACACAGATAAGAATCGGTCTCTCTCTGTGTACTGTTGCACTTTTTCAAGAGACTGGCCAGTAAAGGCAGCATACATTTTGTCAATTTTCTGCACCCAAATGGTCATTAGTTAGGATAAAGTTACACTGATATAATGCTTGCTAAATCATAAGGTAGTGCTGCGCATATTGTTGATTGCATTGATAAGTACATTAATCTAAAATTCGGGTAAATAATTTATTTCAGCTCTTGAGATATAGTTACATAATTAGCTCCATTTGAAGCTAGCCAGGGAAAATACAAATTCGTATAACATGAGAAGACATGGATAAGGTTCTAAAGATAATAAATGTTTAGAAGCATGTCAGAGGTATAACCAAACCTTATTATACTTTAAGCACCTGAGAATGATTCTACAATCTACCATACCAAAATCTACTAAAGCAAGACGATGCATCAGAAAAGCACGCACAAGCCAATTTCTAGTTTGCAGTTTGCACAGATCCAGCAAAATAATACTCCCTCCGTCCACGAAAAATATGCCACATTGTGGATGGCGAGGGTTTTAATAAAAAAGTTGGTAGTGTGTGAGTGGAGAAAAAGTTAACTTCAAACGTGTGGTTGATAATTTGAGTTGTGTGAGCCCTACTACTATAAATGGAAAGTGGCAAAAAATTTGTAGACGGACAGAAAAGACAATTGTGGCAAATTTTTCGTGAATGGAGGGAGTAATAATCTAGAAACAAGTTTAAAATGTAGAAAGGGACGGAAGTTTGCTTACATGACGAGATTGAACTGCTTCATTTACTTGGCGTCTCACATCTTCCACGTGACCCTAGAACCAGAAAACAAGCAGATCAGCTGAAAATAACAATTATAAAAAAAAACTATCGAGAAATATTCACTGGGATAAACACCAGCTCAATATGAAATCATAACATCTCCATTCATACTAAATTTACTGAGATCAAAATTTTCTCATGATACAGAACAACCACAGGTGGTGTTTATTCCTAACATCTTCCTCCAAAATAAATACCCATAAAAGGTCAGCTCATACCCCGCACCCACTTTGGGGTTGATGTATCATAATACGAGCATTTGGCATGGAATACCGCATTCCCTTTTCTCCACCAGCAAGAAGAAGAGCACCTTGGCTTGCAGCTACTCCAAAACATACCGTCCCAACCCTGGGCTTTATCTGAGCAAATAATTAATGCAAACTCTATTATCACAAAAGTTCAAAGCAATGGCAAAAGAAGCATCGTGAGACAGGCCTCGATTCCAGCAGCTGTTGAGCATGACAGGGAGTATGAAAACCAGTTGGAATATCACTTGCTATCTTACCCAGGACATGCAGTCATATATTGCCAAGACAGAGTAGGTACTCCCACCAGGGCAGTTCAGATACACCTGAGAAAGAAAGCAAAATGCGATATACATCACCAGCTCTTCAGATAAGCTTCAATTGTCTTATGCTTGAGATTTTTTTTGTAAGAGCTCTAAAGGATACAGCACAAACCAAAATGTCCGATTCTTCATCGATTGTTGCCAAAGTCACTAGCTGAGATATCACTCTCTGAGCTACCTGCGAATTAATTGGCTGCCCAATGAAGATTATGCGGTTTCTGAATAAAACCGTAGAAAGATCCAGTGGTCCTCCTGGAGTAATCACCGCAGGCATAATAGGTGGATTTCCCTTTTTGGCTTCTATAACAGCATTACTGATAGAGGAAATATCTAGGTGAACATGTAACTAAAATAAACAACTGTAATGAAAACAGGAACATTTCCAAGTGAAAAATGAAATACAAGGTTAACATAATGTCAGACAAATAGGACTGAAATGAGAATTGATGAATCACAAAATTTCATGAGAAAACTTTCACATAGTAAGCTGAATCACTAAAATCACATGTCCAACCGGTTTCAAGAAATTTATATCCAGCCAATTTTGCACTGACAACTATCATAACGATCATAATATTTGTTTAAGCAAGATTTTCTTCAACCATCCCAGTTATGAATTATTGAACATATGCACGAGAAAAATTATGCAATTAATTTTCATCTAAAACAGGAAAGATTCCGTTTCTCGATTTTACATCTTTAGAAATACGTGTATAATATCTCAAAGACAGGAAAGCTAACCTCAGATTCGAATAAACATCATCCTGTTCAAGCTTTAGAGGCAATTTGCTTTGTCTACTCGAAAACCCTGGCAATATCATGTTAGAACCCTAGTCAATGTCATTCTTTTTAAGAGAGAGAATGTCATTCTTATTTATCACCAATCCCCACGCCCACTCCCCTCATCCCCCAATAAATTGAAAGAGACGAAGCATTAATTCAACATACTACTATACACCAACCAGAAACAGATAAGCACGATTCTATTTCAACGGCATACTAAACGCAGAATTTAAGGTTTCTTAATCACGAAACACTGTGACTTCAGAGCACATACCAATGGATGAAGAATCACCGTAGGAGCTTGAAAGAGCTGAATTTATGGGTTTCAAACTGAAGTTTCTGCTCAACAACAACCACAAAACGATACAAGTTCAAAAAAGGGGTGAAAAAAATAGTAAAGTCAATATCATAGAACAAAAAAATACAAATGAAGGTCGATGTTTCGAAAAACCACCTCGGCGAAAACAACCGAAAAGGTGAGAATTTGGCACTCGGAGAAGCAATCGACACATTAAGTGGCGTCGCCATTGCTGACGTCACCATCCTCCGATGATAATAAAACGAAAATGGCGAAGAACGGATACTGTTTTGCGTTGGGGGTTTTCTGTATCGACCCGTCTTCTCTTCTGCTCTTCAACAATAAAAATCGTGCTAGTGATACATAACGCGACTTTGGTGAGACCGAGGAAACCCGATTCTTTAATTTAATTAATTAATTTCATTTGAGAATATCTCCATTCTCTTTGATGGAAAAATTTTCCATCTCCTTATCTAAATTATTTTTTTTACTCTTTCTTACTCCTTTTTCACTCAAATGTCCACTTACAAATGTTCTCATTTCTCTCATTTTTCCATGATAAATTTTTCATGAAAGAGAATGGAACTCAAACATAAATAACTAGTATATCATTGATCATGGTCTCGGCCCAAAACTAGCCCAATACAAATTCAGCCGAAGTCGGGCCCATTAACAAATGCGAGCAGTAAATCAGTAAACCCCATCTCAAAAGAAATCCCCAATTATTATTCGATTCCAGGTCCAGGGTTTTTGCACAATCGATGAACAAGGGTTTAAGCCCCCCCAAAAAATATATCTAGGAGTGAACAAAACACCAGAAAAGCCGCCCACCGTCGCCTACTGCCCCACCTTCTACAACCCTCACCTGCGGTCTCATCGACAGGTTTGTCGAAGAAATTTGATTTTTCATTTATTTTTCTTTTTTTAGTGGTGATTTGTTTGATTGATCATTGATGATTCTGTTGTATAGAAAAGAATTATGCTTAAATTCTTCTTCTTTTTCTGTTGTTTTTCTTTTTCGTTTTCTGTTTATAGTTTTTGTGACTAAGTTATTGTAGTGATAAGAAATGAGGTTTATGAGATGCATTAATTCAGGATATTTGTTTACCCATAGAATAAAGTGATAGATGAACTTCCCTTAATATAAATAAGAATTCATGTTTCCTTGGTGTTTATCTACTTGCAGCAGTCAATAGATTTCCTGTAGATTGTTAGTTTAATATTTTTAATAAACTAAAAACATCCACAAATGAGAAATAGTAAGTTTACAGTGCAATATTTTAAGTAAACTAAAAAACATCCACAAATGAGAACTAGTAAGTTTACAGTTTACAGTGTATATAAGTGTATTACTGTTTCTTGTCTCTCCTTGCAAAATCGTTTCGATGGCCTTATTCCGAGCTAAGATTGTTTCGTTGTTTGTAGAGTTAATAGGCTGAAATGAGGTTCACCAAGCAAAAGCGGCATCGCAAAGCTGTGCGATTTTTCACGGCTTGCTTTGGATTCCGGGAGCCTTTCAAAATCCTATGTGATGGGACCTTTGTGCACCATCTTATAGCAAATGGGATTGCTCCTGCTGATACTGCATTGACGAATATCCTTGGTGCACCCGTCAAAATATTCACTACCAGGTCTCCCCCAGTTCCCGGTTATCAATGTGTGGCATTATGTTTTGTATGGTTACTGTATTGAGGATGTTCTTACTGTGTCTAGTTTAATTGGGAGCTTAATTTATTCATTTGGTGAAAAAAGGACTTCTCATCTCTTTGGTGCAGATGTGTTGTTGCAGAGTTGAAAAGCCTCGGTGTCTCTTACTCCGACTCAGTGGATGCTGCGCGTAGCCTGATGGTTGCAAGGTTAGTTTTAAAAATTTCTAGATTCTGTTATGCTATCCCCTAACCACCATCAATGACTAGTTCAAGAAGTGGTACACAATTACAAAAATATGTGCGATGTTTCTCTGTTTGGTGAAGCAAATATTGTATGGACAACTTATGATAGCAGAATGTTTATCAGGACCAATCATGTTTTCTGTATTTCCTTTTTTCTTTTGGGAGGTTCTCAAAGCTAATACAACAACTGCGGAGAGGGAAAATGATTATTTTTAATGCTGAGTGTGCTTTGTGGCATAAGAACTAATAGTGACAGGAGTGAGATAAACACATTTGGATGTTAGGTTCTGGTGAAAGAACATCAATGGTGATGCTTTTGCTTGGTGATAGGATTCATATGGAAAATTATCTGAAACACATAATTTGTATATATTTAAGATAGGGCCATTTCACAATCATGATTACCATTTGAATTTAATGATGGTATGTGATTCCAGTGTTTGTTCTCTCGTTAATCCTATATTAAAATGGACAGTGTAGAATGCTTTATTCACTATGCTTTAAGTCTTACGCCAGACCTTAATTAGTTGCATGATTGCAACTCATATGAAAGGCTTTTTGTGCATTATTAGGATAGAGAGAATTTGTGCTTGTGGATGTTACTGTAATCCAGTCATGGAGTGACAGTGTCGCTAAGCACTATGACATGCTTATTATGGTTGAGCAGTTTTAAATTTTTAACTAAGCAACTGTCCAACGCAGAGTAAGTATTATCAGTTGTCTTATTCTCCTATATCTCGTAGATCTCCTCATTTCAAATAATTGGCTTCTTTACTCATCCCACTAATAGACCTTTTCGTAGCTGTCAAAGTCTTTGTCTACACATGAATTATATAATCACCAAATTGAACCTTCAAATGGGTATTGCTTTTGAACTGTTAGAACTTTGTCTCTGAATTGTAATGTATCTGTTTTATAGATGCGATCATGAAAAGCGCAAGAGCGCCGTAGCATGCATGACAGAAGTTATTGGGGAGAAAAACACCGAGCATTTCTTTGTTGCTACACAGGATGCGGATTTGAGGAAAACATTCCAACAGGTTCCTATTTCAATTTCGAATACAAATAATTAATTTATCTGAATGTGTCTCAAGAAGTAAACATCTAATTTTTCTTAAATGTTATCTGTCATACGACTTTGTCTTAGTCATGCATACTTCCACACAGCTCTTGTTTACTAACTTTTAGTGGGCAGATTCCAGGTGTGCCTTTAATATATGGTCTCAGAAATGCTCTCTTTCTTGAGAGCCCATCAGCTTTTCAAAAAGACTTCGCAAAGTCTGCTGAAGAGGAACGCTCACGTATGACTGAATTGGAGTTGAAGATGCTAAAATTAAAGAAGAAACGGGTAGCTATTGATGAAGCAAGTGATTCTTCTGAAGCAGATGAAGATAAGATCTTAGAGATACAGAATTCCAGGGAAAATATGAAGACAAATAGAATAGATAAAACTGATAAAGCTCAATTCAAGCGAAAGAGAGCTAAGGTTAGAAATTTGGATTCTTACTCATGCTCGTTAATAATATAGTAAAAATTTATACAATTACATGTAGTATATACCTCAAATGACGACCATGTTTCTGATATGGATTTTCTAATGAATACCTTATTAATGCATTATTGTTGTCCCGTAGGGCCCAAATCCTCTCTCATGCAAGAAGAAAAAGAAACAAGGGAATACAGATACTGCTTCAAAAAAGGTTCATCTACAATGCAAAAAGTTCTCTTTGCCTATTGATAATTGACTGAAAAGTATAACTACAACAATGTTCTGAACTTAAAATGTGATTTAGTGGGAGTTGCCTTGAACCACTTGCATGAAGGGTTAATGTTACTCAAGGCAAATCATGTAGTTCAGCTGTCAGTGTCTCTATCATGCGTAACTTTCCCAATCTCATTGTTACATACCATTGAGCCAGAGAATATGCTTTGAATGGAATGGATCATGAGTGGTCATAATCTTTTCTTGCAAAGTGTTGTTTCTTCAGCTCACATCTAAAACTCTGGGAGCTCTTTTAATTTTATTTTTGTTTTCTACCTCAATATGGTAATATAGTCAGTTTTATCTTTTTCTTGGAATTCTGATATAATGTTGATTTAACTGGAATCTAATCATGGAAATGACCTTGACTACATGATAATATTGGGCTTCAATCAGTCTAAAGAAGACTTGGCATATGGTCAATCAGTTCCTCTTTCTCATATACATATATGAACCCAATCAGCTTCTAGTTGCAATTTCGCACTGAAGATGTCATATTTCCATAAATATAATTGCACGTATTCTTGCGTGAGTTTGGCTTGTTATGCTTTCTTTCAATCTTACTCCTGGTTCTCATATGTCATTGATCAGATGAGAAGTCAAGATAGGTCGCAGGAAGGAGATGGTGATAACAACGCAAGAAACAGGAAACGGAAGAGGTCAAGGAAAAGCAAGGCTCCCACAGAGCCGTGATGCATAGTGGAATGCGATAGCTAACTCTTTTCCAAATTTTTAGTAGAGCTTGTACCTTCATTGATCACATGTTTTGCAGAGATATGTTACGAAACATTACAGATGAAATCAAATTATCTTCCTTTTGATCAAATATTAAATAGATGAGATTGAATTCATTGACACTTCTTCAGAAATATGAGAGTACATGCTCTATCTTGGATTATTCTCACCAATTTTTTTTATTGAAGATAGTTGACAGATAGGTAAATTTAAGAACAAAAGCACACGAGTAAGCAGCAGAGGCTCATGCCTGCATCAAAGCAGTTGAAGGAACACAGACAAAATTATCAGCCGGAAAGAAATGGCACACGGGGGAGGAGCCTGGCTCTATCCCAAGCACCTTGAAGGAGACATGGTTGCGGCTCCACTCCGAAGTATCCATATGGCAGACAGCAACAGCCTCAACCAGGTCACCATTCTCTCCGTTAAGTGAAACGTTGAACACCCTGCTTTGGCTCTCTTGGTAATGGCAGTAGAAAACTGCATAAGGGTAAGGCATCGTATGGCATGCCACGACCTTTGAGGCTGGATATTCCTTGATCCCCATGATCGTATACTTCTGTAGAATGGCACTGGATCGTGTAATGTGAGTGGTGGAGAGAATACTGACCTCGGTTCCTGAGCCAAGGATACTTGTTGCAAAGTCAAGCATCGAGCCCCACGATGTCGGGCAGGTCTTGGTCTCGCCCTTGATGGGCTTTGTCTCACACTGCCGAAGGGTGTCCTCCATGGCAGTGGCTTGAGGTGAGCCCCGAGGGAAAGAGTACTGCTCGAGTAGGTGGTCGAGCTGGTCAGAGGAGAAAGGAATGGAATCAGCTTCTTCTTTCGGCAGCAAATGAGCAGAGACCGATTTTAGTTCTCTGCTCGGAAAGTGGATGGGAATGGTATTTCCTTCTTTGAGATCCTCGACGAGGAAGAAGACGATGAGTGAAGGATCCATGTGATGATGCATGTGAGGTGATGAATGAATTTGCTCAATTCTCATATCCATTTTCTTTAATCCATTTCCAGTGGTAGCTGTCTGCCAATGTTTGCACAATTTGCACGAAATGCAGAGATCATTGTGTGAATTACTTTATTTAAGAATTGAAATGTGAATATTTTTTGAAGAGTTGAACATTTACCAGTAGAATGAGGATAATACTGCAAAGCCTTACATCCATTGAAACTTCGGTGTTGACGCAAAATCTGAAGATTTCAATGTATGCTACAAGTGAGCAGTTTGAAATGAAATTGTTTGATTATATTATTTATTTTTCTTCAGGTTTGGAAAGGCTATCTTGATGGTGAAAGGCTAAGGTATTATTGTTAATTATTTTGAACATTTTTGTCCGAAACATCAAATATACCCCACATATAGTGAGCAAGTTGTTAATGTGGAGCCCTACCAGTAGCAGGGAGAATCCATTTGAAAGAAAGAAAAATGTGTTTCTTATATTTCTGCCGACTTCAAAATTGGGTTATCATATTCATGCAGCTGATGCAGGTATTAGAAAAACATAAGATTAATTTCGGTACTATAAATAAATATTTTTAATGGAATAGTGAAAGACAACAATTTCATTGGATGATCGAGGGATGGCTTGTATGAACCCTATAACTGGTAATTTGTACCAAACCTTGCTATTTGAAACTCAATTTCGCCCCATAACTTAGCTTGTTAGACAGATCGATAGGTCGTAATGATTAAAAAGTTTTGATCTCAATTGGGATTTAATCAACATATTAAACATCAAATCCATATCCAGAGCCCAGTCTCGAATAATAATACTAGTTGCCAGCTTTTTTGTTGTCACAATATATTATTGTATTATTTAAAAGTGATTATTCTTACTTGTTTTTATCTATAAATTTCTTATTCTCATGATAAATGGGGTCTCACGTGATCCAATTTTTATGTATATAGTCAATCATAATAATCAATGGAGTAACTTTTACATGCATTATATTCGTACGTAACCTCTCGCTATGATAAAAAAAAGTATAAGCAGGTGAACTATCGGCCTGATTTGGACCAAGTTTATAGTTTTCAATTGCTTTCTAAATCATACAATACAAAATCCACGTTAACATCTACAGGCCTCACTATTGTATGTGTCGCGATTGGTATTAGATAAGCCACTATCTTTGACAAAGACAATAAAGATTATCATATTATTTTAAAATAAATTAGCCTATATAAGTGAGCCATGTAGTTAATTTCCTGTTTGCACCCTCACATATATATAGACGAGATTTATTCAGATTGCACCCTCATTTATCAATATAAAAAGAAAAGATAGAGTGAGTCATCTTTGTCGCTATGAGAACCCATTTAAATCTAAATTATTGTACATAAGTGAATCTTCTTATGTTATACTAGTACAAGTTGGTGCAATCATATTTGGAAAATGTTGTTTAATTATCCTTATTTTTTCATCACTCTTGGTACTGCTCATAATGCAGGTGTCAATTTATCTTTGACATACATGTCAAATCAATGGCATATCTTTCTCTCAATTATTGGATGCGGAGTTCAAATACATGCATCCATCGTAAGTTTACTTTTTGGTCCTTAATAGATACCATGTATCATATTTTTAGCATGGTGCAAATTATACTCGCATGTTTTTATTTTATTAACAGGAGATGAAATCACTTGTCATCGCATCTAGCCTGCTCTCTCTTGCCCTTGTATGCAACTTTTCCTTTTAGGGTGTGTTATCTTCGATGGAGTAGCTCTTTTATAAAAAAATTCACATCTTATGTAGAGTAGATAGTCTTTTTCATAAAAGTATTTTCTAGAACAACTCATTTTCATTCGATTGTGGACAATATTATAATGGGGGGTTGATGTGATAATATTTTTCTCTCTTTTCTACCATTAAGAGGCGTTTGATTTTCTTGATTAGCCTTGATTAATTATGCTTGATTGATAAATTAATCAAACATAATCACATGTTTGGTTTGCATGATTGGGCCCGTGATAGATTATTTGGCCCGCATGTAATCAATCATTTGTTTGATTACTACTAATCAAGCCAAATTTGGGTTGACTATTAATCAAACTTTCAATCCATAATGCAAATTTACAAAATTACATTTCCTAAGTTTATTTTAGTTATAATCGAGCACAAAGAAAGTGGATTGAAAGGACAATCTTGATATTATATAATATTTTGGTCATAATTATATAATTTATCACATCTCTCAATCAAACAATCCAAGCACATGGTTAATAATTCAAATAATCCAATCATCATTTATCTTAAAATCCTATCAATCTAATACTATATCCTATCAAGGAAATCAACAAACGCCTCCTTAGTATTTAGAAATAGGGATCAAATGTGAGTATGTCCTTGATATTTACAACTGAATACAAAAACACCATTAGAGTAAGTTTTGGTGTAGAGATATAGAAATCCTTAAATAAATGATGTAATTATACCCTTAATTTGATTGCCAGGCTGTTAGTCATTTTTTTTTAAATAAATGCAGAAATTTTAAAGGCCACGCGCGTCACGGAGGACTCGAACCCGAGACCTTTGACCCCGGACATTAACCTCTTACCACTAGGCCAACACACACACACTAGTCATCTCATTTTTTGTTTGTATGTGATGCAACTTGTTTGGACTCAATGTTTGGCAACTTGTTTGGACTCAATGTTTGGGGATGACATCTCGATCATCCCATCCTCACCAAGTAACTTCATGTTCTCATCATCACGGTTATACGGTTATGCATGTTATGTTTCTTGAGTTTCTTTGAAACGTATTAAATTCAACAAGAAAAGCCCAGAATTAATGTGTAAAGGATTGACAAAGAAACTATATACTATGAGTATGAAACAAGATAAAGATGTATTGGGAAACAATAATGAGGGCTTATTCAATAGAATGATATGACCTGCTGTAATCAATTCTATATTTTTATTTTTCTATTGATAGAGAAAATGAAATTAAAATAAAAGGCAATTTTGGTGAAGAACAAGCGGCTCCGCGCGATCGAGTGTATGCATTTCTTTCTTAAATAATTTAATTCCTTTTCATTTTTCTGTATGCATCGAAATTTATTGGTTTATTAAACAGTGTCATTAAATAATTAAATATGAAATTTTATATATTTTATTAGAATAAAATATAATTTTAAAATTAAATATATATTATTGATATTTAATTATATATGGATAAAGTTACCATAAGAGAAAAATCACAAAAAAATGAAATAAATCAAGAAGATTATGACCTAGCCCATTATTAAAGGGCTTGGGCCTAAAGCACATCCCAAAACTTCCATAATTAACTTTTCCTACACCTATAAATTGGGGCCTCTAGTTCACTTCAAAATACAACAATAAGTCATCTTGGAAGAGCTGAAGAATTGAAGGAATTCTCTCTACGAGATTCTCTACAGTAATCAAAGCGTTCTTCAAGGAAAATCAAGGCGAAGGCGTTCTTCGACAAATTACAAATACGTATTCAAGGAGATCAAGAAGATACACTTCCCTTCAAGAATTCAAGAAATACTCAATAAATATTGTGAAGAGAGGAGAATCAGAGGATAAGATAGAGAGTCGCAACTCACGCAAAAATACTTTTAATCCATAAAATTTGGATCTGTATACAATTTTGTATTTATTAAATTAGATATAAAATTTGTGTTTTTTACAAATTTTGGCATGCCCAGTGGGACACAAATTTTAATAAATAAATTTTATCAACAAATTTAATAACATCATTGTTAAACAACAAATTAAAGGAAATTATACAAGTAGGATAGTTGTATTAATTAAGTCAAACTAGTATTTGCCCTCCGTGCAATGCACGATTATAATTTTATATTAATATATAGTAATGTGCAATGCACGATTATAATTTTATATTAATATATAGTAATAAATTAGTAGTAATAGTATTTAAGAATAGCTAGAGTAGATATCAAAAGTATTTGTATTAACATTATGATATAAAAGTAAAAAAAAAATTATTAAATTAGAGAAAATGGGGTTATGAAAAGAGAATCGGGTTATGGAGAGA
>JAYJMF010036676.1:0-21467 GCA_036873715.1 Salvia sclarea
CCGATATCCTTTCCTTTGTCTGGGCTTGACTTTGGGCCTGGTAGTTGGGCTTGGCTTCTGGGCCCATATCCCATCATTGGTCATGTACTGGCTCACCTTCTTCTTCGCCAACTTGGGGCCCAACACCACCACCTTCATCGTGGCGGCGGAGATATACCCGGCCAGGCTGCGGTCCACCTGCCACGGGATATCCGCGGCCGCGGGGAAGGCGGGGGCAATCGTGGGAGCCTTCGGGTTTCTGTACGCGGCGCAGAATCAAGACAAGGGCAAGACTGAAAATCACCTTGTCGGGTTTCTCTGTTTATTTTAATGTATTGGGTTTGCTAGCAACCTTGTTGGTGCCGGAGCCCAACGGAAAATCACTCGAACAAATCTCTCAAGAACAAGACACCGAATCTCAAGTTTAACTCTACTCGATTCAAATATCTTTGCTTGCGAATTTTATTTCTTTATTTATCCAGTGGTTAACTTGCAAGTTTTTTATATGATCGAGTAGCTACCTGTGCACCTTGTCAATTCACAAAACAAAAAGGTATAATTAGATGAGCTCTACTACTATACACCTTGTAAGTGGATTTCGGGTGTTTAGATTGATCCATTAACTGAGCCTTTGTTTTGGTTATATCATGATAATTTCTAAATTTTGCAATTTTGATTGGTTCATTTTTATTTCTTTATATCTACAGACTACAAGGTTAGACTCCTACTGCTTGAGAACTATAGAATGAGGGACAGTATTATTTTTTATTTTTGTGTATTTGGTTTCTCCTGAGATGGTTTGTGACTGATTTTGGTTTTAGTTGAAATTTAATCTCGAGTGAGACAGAAAGAGAATCAAATGAGAGAGAGGACTTACCCTCATTGATCTGATCCGGTGGGACAGGACATGTCAGGGAGTCTGTACTCGGTTTGCAAGAGTATTATGATGAAATATCTTAATACTCGATCTTACGACCCTCTCCATGCGTATGAGATTTTAATGCTATATGACCCTCGCCTTGTGAAAAACGTTTAATACTCTGACTCTTGGCTAATGAAATAAATTTTAACGTTCTTATATATTATTCCAACTTATGAAAAAGAGTATAATACTCATATGACCCTCGATTTATGAAAAAAATATTAAAAATACTCTTATCACCCCCGTCTTATAAAAGAGTTTAATACTCGTAATTTCTTATGACCCTCGGTTTATGTATGAGTTTTTAATGCCATTATGACCCTCGACTTTTGAAAGATATTTTAATGCTCTTATGACCTTTTACTTGTGAAAGATATATTAATGCAGTTATCACCCTCGACTTAAGAAAGAGTTTAATACTCTTATAACCCTCGGCTTGTAAAAGAGTTTAATACCTTTAACCTTCGACTTATGAAACAGATTTTAATGCTCTTATGATCCTCGACTTTTGAAAAAGTCTTTAATGCTCTTATCAAAGACATTTTATTGCTTTTACTACCCTCGGCTTATGAAAGAGTTTTTAATGCTCATATGACCTTCGACTTATGAAAAAGTTTTTAATCCTATTATGATACTCCGCTGGTATAGAAGAGATTTTAATGTTTTTATCACCCTCGGCTTATGAAAGATTTTTCAATGCTCTTATGACTCGGCTTCTAGAAGAGTCTAATACTCTTATCACCCTCATCTTATAAAAAGGATTTTAATGCTCTTATAACCCTCGGCTTGGAAAAGAGTTTAATACTCTTATGAGCCTCGGCTTATGAAAAGGATAATGCTCTTATGACCCCCGGCTTATAAAAGAGTTTAATACTCTTATGACCCTCGGCTTAAATAAGAGTGTAATACTCGTGTCACCCGCGGCTTATAAATTTAATCCTCTTATGACCTTCGGCTTATGAAAGAATTTAATACTCTTATAACCATCAGGTTATATATGAGTTCAATACTCTTATCACCCTTGGCTTATAAAAAAGGATTTTAATACTCTTATGACCATCAGCTTATAAAAGAGTTTAATACTCTTGTGACACTCGGCTTATCAAAAGGATTTTAATGCTCTTTTGACCCTCGGCTTGTAAAAGAGTTTAATACTCTTACGTTCTTCGGCTTATATAAGAGTTTAATACTCTTATGACCTTTGGCATATAAAAGAGATATTAATTCTTTTATCACCCTTGGCTTATGAAAGACTTTTTAATGCTCTTATGACTCATCTTGTAAAAGAGTTTAATACTCTTACGACCCTCGGCTTATATATGAGTTTAATACTCTTATCACCCTCGACTTATAAAAGGGATATTAATGCTTTTATCACCCTCGGCTTATGAAAGACTTTTTAATGCTCTTATGACTCGTCTTGTAAAAGAGTCTAATACTCTTACGACCCTCGGCTTATATATGAGTTTAATACACTTATCACTCTTGGCTTATAAATTTAATCCTATTATGACCCTCGGCTTATAAAAGAGTTTAATACTCTTATGGCCCTCAACTTGTATATGAGTTTAATACTCTTATCACCCTCGACTTATAAAAAGGATTTTAGTACTCTTACGACCATCTGCTTATAAAAGAGTTTAATACTCTTACGACCCTCGACTTATGAAAGAGTTTAATACTCTTGTGACCCTCGGCATATAAAAAGGATTTTAATGCTCTTGTAACCCTCGGCTTCTAAAAGATTTTAATGCTCTTATGACCCTTGACTTATGAACGAGTTTAATACTCTTATGACCCTCAACTTATATATGAGTTAATACTATCAACCTCGGCTTATAGAAAGGATTTTGATGCTCTTATGACTCTTGGCTTGTAAAAGAGTTTAATACTCTTATGACCATCGGTTTATGAAAGAGTTGAATGCTCTTGTGACCTTCGGCTTGTAAAAGAGTTTAATACTCTTATGACCCTCGGCTTGTAAAAGAGTTTAATACTCTTATGACCCTCGGCTTATATAAGAGTTTAATACTTTTATCACCCTCGGCTTATGAAAAAGATTTTAATACTCTTATGACCATCGACTTATAAAAGAGTTTAATACTCTTATGACCCTCGGCATATGAAAGAGTTTAATACTCTTGTGACCTCGGCTTATGAAAATGATCTTAATGCTCTTGTGACCCTCGGCTTGTAAAAATGACCCTCGGCATATATAAGAGTTCAATACTATTACCACCCTCATCTTATAAAATGGATTTTAATGCTTTTATCACCCTCGGCTTATGAAAGACGTTTTAATGCTCTTATGACTCGTCTTGTAAAAGATTTTAATACTCTTATGACCCTCGGCATATATATGAGTTTAATACTCTTATTACTATCAGCTTATAAATTTAATCCTCTTATGACCCTGGGCTTATGAAAGAGTTTAATACTCTTATGACCCTCATCTTATAAATGAGTTTAATATTCTTATCACCCTCGGCTTTTAAAAAGGATTTTAATACTCTTATAACCATCGACTTATAAAAGAGTTTAATACTCTTATGACCCTCAGCTTATATATGAGTTTGATTTTCTTATTAGCCCCGACTTATAAAAAGGATTTTAATACTCTTATGACCCTCGGCTTATGAAAGAGTTTAATACTCTTGTGACCCTTTGCTTATAAAAAGGATATTAATGCTCTTGTGATCCTTGGCTTCTGAAAGAGTTTAATCCTCTTATGACCCTCGGCTTGTAAAAGAGTTTAATATTCTTATCATCCTCGACTTATAAAATGAATTTTAATGCTTTTATCACTCTCGGCTTATGAAAGACTTTTTAATGCTCTTATGACTCGGCTCGTAAAAGAGTTTATTATTCTTATGACCCTCGGTATGTAAAAGAGTTTAATACTCTTATCACCCTTGGCTTAAATAAGATTTTAATACTCTTATGACCCTCGGCTTATGGAAAGGATAATGCTCTTATGACCCTCGGCTTACAAAAGAGTGTAATACTCTTATGACCCCCTACTTATATATGAGTTTAATACTCTTATCACCCTCGACTTATGAAAGAGTTTAATACTCTTATGACCCTCAGGTTATATATGAGTTACTCCCTCTGTCCTATTCATAATGTCCCATTGTTTTTGGGCACGGAGATCAAGGAAACAAAATTGATGAGTGTAAGGTGGTGTGGTCCACATGCTTTTTGTGTATTTTTTTGCCATAAAAGGTATGAGACATTATGAGTGAGACAAACAAAAAAGGAAAGTGGACATTATGAATGGGACGGAGGGAGTAATACTCTTATCAGCCTCGGCTTATAAAAAGGATTTTGATGCTCTTATGACCCTCAGCTTGTAAAAGGAGTTTAATACTGTTATGACCATCGGCTTATGAAAGACTTTAATGCTCTTATGATCCTCGGTTTGTAAAAGAGTTTACTACTCTTATAAAATTAGATTTTTAGGTTATATTATTCAGAAAGGAAATACAATTCTTATTAATAGAAGTATTAATTTTGCAGAAAAAATTATTAGATGTTATAACTGATAAATTCAATTATAAAGATTTCTTGAAAGTTTAAATTGTATCCCTCGATATTACAAAGATCTTATTGAAGATACAACTATTTTATATGAGACTTAAAAAACAACCTACAACATGGGTAGAAGATCATACTTTAGTTGTTAAAAGGAATAAAAGAAAAGGTTAAAACATTTCCTTGTTTAATGGTTAGCAATCCCAATTGGAATAAAATTTTATAAACATACGAGGATATGGAGGTATTCTCAAACAAATAAACCCCAAGGATAAAAATGAATATTTTGTTAGATTTTACACTGGGGAATTAATGGAATAATTCTCAATCAGAGTTATGCTACTATAGCTAAAGAAATTTTTGCTATAGTAAAATGTGTATTAAAATTTCAAGATGATTTATATTTTATATAATAAGAAATTTATTATAAAGATCGATTGTAGCATCTGCTGAGTTTATGTTTGATAAAGATTCTAAACATGATGTTTCTAAACACATGTTTGCTAGATGGCATACTCATTTAGCCCCAATTGATTTTGAAATTGTTTAACAAAAAAGGGAAAGAAAATAGTCTTCCAGATTTCTTAACAAGAAAATTCATGCAATAAATTTCATACACAAGGGGCAGAAGATCTTCCTTTTATAGAGGAAGATTTCTTAACAAGAAAATTTATGCAATAAATTTCATACACAAGGGGCAGGAGATCTTCCTTTTATAGAGGAAGATGGGGTCGTGGCAAACAACCAAAAATTTCTGGTTGTTAAGGAAACAAAAAGTTGATCTTCTGATTTATCTCAAGATTGAGAATATCAAGAATTTCTTGAATTCAAGAAACAAAAATAGGGTTCTATTTTCACAAAGTAATACTCAAACTTAATGATGATGATAATTATAGTTACATATAAGACAATATTCCTTTTGGAGGAAAAAGATTTGAAATGCAAAAATAATTTTTCTCATACATAATGGAAAGGTATATAAAAAATGCTTTATATGCAAAGTTCGATTATACTACAAAAATGTGTACTTATTTTTAATGGGTGTACATGAAATACAACACTACTCCCTAGGGAAAAGAGGACGCATAAGAAGTTATAATTACAGTATAACAATTATGTAAAATGTTATAGCCATTGATGAAGAATGGGGTATGTCTCCAAAGAACGAAAGAATTCATGTATCGTGGAAGTAACACTAGTATTATATATAATTACTATGATTATATGGATACTTTCAAGAAGGCTTTCCTATATGATAACGTGCCGCCACCCCCACCCGACGCGATGATCGATGGGAGTGTAGGGCTCGCCGGTAGCAGTTGAAAGGTTTTAAAATAAAATATATATATCTAAAATCTATTAAACTTAAAATAGATTTAAAAATAAAAAACTCTAATTTATAGAAACAAAAATTTACAAGAAAATAGAATAAAAAATTAAAAATATATATTTAATCACTACTCCACTTTACTACCAACACACTTAAATTTCTAATCACTTCCCTCCTTAACTCTCGTGTAAAAAAAATCGCCTCACGCTTGACGGAGGGGAGTATACGTATTATATTTGCAAACTTGCGGTACAAATTTTGATTGATACAATATTTTATGAAATGCGATATAGCTTGCTACAATTGTAAATACTAATATAAAAGGATGTTTACATAATTCAATAATAATAATAACATGTGATCGCTATTTCCGAATAAACAAAATTCAACATAAACTACATGAGGCATGCATTTTCTTAGTGGTGTTAGAAGAAGAAACTTAAAGTGTTTTGTATTTTTAATACACACACATTACAAATACGTAAACAAAAGTGGTTGCGCATGAGTCAATGACTATCGTATGTAATCTTCTCCTTTCTTGAATTGTCGACATTTCATTGTGAATTTAATTGAACATAATAGCCCAAATTTCTATTAATTGAACATAATAGAACAATTTATTTAAAATAATTTATTCATAGCTATCACTTTTATTTGGAACGATAACAACTCTCATCCAAACCCGGTTCAACCCGATCCGAGCACACTTGAGTCTTTGTCCAAAGAAGACCATCGCCATCTCAAGTTCAATGTTGAAAAATTGATCAGGAGATATGGAATCCGAAGCATTCGAGTATTGCAACTGTGCATATATTTACATAACTAAATTACAACATGTTAATTATCTCATGCATGTACTGAATAACAAACCCAATACATGATGTCATGTGACATTTCAAACCTCGTGATACTTGAGCTGATTTGAGCATTATTATATATATTAAATGAAATGATTAATTTGATATTCAATTCTCAGCTCTAACTTGTTCTTGTTGTTGTATCCGAATATATTTATATTTCTCAATTCTTATCATAAATAAATAAATAAAAAGGAGCTAAATTAATATATGATTGGAATGAGAAACCCAAAGGACCAATTAAATTTGAATAAACATACGCAACAGCGACATAGCTTCAACCCTAGCTAGTACACAGAGAAACCCTAATACAGGGAGGCAAAAAAGCCAACAAACTCCAAATAGATGGACGAGTGGTAATTAATTAATAAGTAGAGCAACCCCGGCCGTTATCATGGGGTTGGGGAGGCACCCCCGTTTCCGTTTGATGGAAACGGGTTAATGGGCTGGATAGGGGTGCACTGGACCCCGGGAAAAGATCCACTAGAACCCGACCCAAAACTTCCAAAGGTTTGAGGCTCAACAACTCCAACTTCCTTGAGAGTTCTTGCTCCATTCACATTTGCAACTCCACCCACTAACAAGCCGAGGATGAGGAGCACCTTACCAAAACCTACCACCATCTCTTCACTCTTTTCTTTCTTAATTTCTGTGTTTGCTTCAAGGGATACCCCTATTTATACACGGGGATATGATGTGTTCGATTTTCAATTAGCAGAAGACAATGAAAAATTTAATTTATGGAGGGGTAGATGTGTGATTTAATGCATGCATTCAATGTCTGCAGTTAATTTTCATGATTCATGGAGCTAGCTGTTGTACGTACTTGTTATAGCAGCTTTCTGCTATCATTTTTTTGGCCATACCTATTTCAGTAGTGTTGAAACTATAGGGTCACTTATTTCATCCCATAATTGAGAGTATATCACTGGGAGGGGGAAATGTCCCAAAGGGGAAGAACGGTTCGGATCTTTTCTCCCAATTTTATTTTAATTACAAATACTCTCTCCCTCCTTGACCCACGAAAAAGTAACGCCGACTAAAATAATTCATATTAATTTCACTACAAGAAAATTTAAAATTAGCAAGGGAATTTCCCTATCTATTTTATTGGTAGCTAGCTCATTCTCTTGCTAATCCCATAATTTCTTGTAGTGATTGTAGTGTTAAAAGTGGAGAAAATGTCCGCTTTGGCTCCGTTCTCTTTGATGGATAATTAATTATCATGGGAAAATGAGGGAAAAGAGAACATTTGTCCTTTAAATTTTCCCTTCTTTCCCATCTCCTTGTCTAAAAAGGAGAATTTTACTCTTTCCTCCTCCTCCTTTTCACTTCAATGGATGGAAAATATTATCTCATCTACAAAGATGATAATTTATCCATCAAAGAGAACGGAGCCTTAATAAAAATGAGAGGTACGCAAATAAGATGAAAAAATAAAGATAAAAAAGTAAAGTACTTTTATTATAAATGGAACGTGCCCATATTTCAGGGATCGACAGAAAACGGAAAATGAACCTATATTTGAAAGAAGGGGTGGCATAAAATATTAACCCATATTCAACTCCAAGAAAAAACCGACACGGCTACATGACCCACAGACAGGATAGAGTAAACTTGGGTAGGCTGATTTCCAACTTAATAAGTCCATACAGAAATGCAAGAATTTAAGCACCTAAACCAATATAGTTTCAGGATAGACCAAAGATCTTGACAGCGCCGCCACAATTATCGCGAAATATAAGCCATATTATTTCAAAATTAAGTTCCTATACAATTAAATCAATACAAAAATAAATAATTGATTGAAGTAGTTGGAAAATGTAGAAAGTATTATTATCTCATCGTACTGGAAATTGTTCCAATTTTTTAGGAATCAAAACTTCGAAGAAAATAAATAAAGACAATTACGACATAAGTTGTGGGGGAGAAAAATAGTTATGAAAATGCTGAGGAAATATGCAGGCCTTTACAATGCAATACAGATTTCTCACCAAATTATTGATTAATAAAATTTGAGCAACTTAATTCAAATTAAATCACCATAGCTGTTATTGTACCATGCACTTCTTCCTTCGTAGAACTGCTCCAGCAAGTTAATTGCTATTTCAAGGATGTGCCATTCGACAACGGTCACATATTTAATTTAAGAATATCAATGCCAATATCCATAAATATATTAAGTACTGAGGCAAAATATGTTTCACCCATGTTCAACTTCAAAAGATAAAAACTAGCCACATTATTCAACACATACTCTATATATATAAATATACCCAAATTATCAATGTTACCCATTTTAAACTCAATGACTTTCAATTTAAAAAAATAACATAAGAAAAGTCCGAAAAAAATCCATGCCAAAACACGGAACGTCGGATTAATTCCACAGGTGGCCACCACCAAATCTAAACAATGTCGACACAACGAAGCTGATATTTGGCACAATAAAATGGCGGCCGGGCTGTAGGAGACTATATTAATTTGCAATAATATCTTATTTACATATATAGACTTTTTTATAAATTATCACACCGTTTTAAATAATTGAAAACACAACTAAAGGACTATATATAATAACAAAATCATTCAAAATGAACATATAGTCAGTTTAAAATCATAATGTGAAAAATACAAGAGAAACGTACGTACTATTTCAGTTTTTCCACTAAAGTGATCAAGTCCGATGTTGGTCTTCCTCAGTGTCGGCCTTGGCTAAGAGCCAAGTGGCTAGGGGCCCCAAATTAAAAAAAAAATTATATATAGAGAAAATAAATTTAAAAATTTGTATGTTATTTATTATCTTTGTATTTTAAAATATAGCAATGACTTTTTATTCTCTCTCTTTTTCAAGTGAAAACAATATAATCAAAATTTTGTTTTTTCTAATGTTTCTATTACATAATTTGTCGACTATATATATCAGTTATTGTAGGTTCAGGAAAAAAAAAAAAAAGGTTTTTCAAAACTAAAACTAATCACATCATATTTGTGTATTACTACTATATTTCAAAAAATGTTAATCTTATGCATAGAAATGATGAAAAAAATGATGATGTTGTTGATGATTTTACTTTCCAAAAAGCTAAATGATCTAAATTATTTTATTAATTATTTGATCCTTATATTCTTGGTCATTAAATTTTGTAATTTATATTAAAATTACCTAATTAATCACGCAACGTGAAAAATATAATTAGTTATATCTCGCTAGGAACATGGTTCTCGAAATTCATTTTTTAAAGGGGCCATTTTTTTCTTTTCCCCTAGGGCCCCCGGATTGTCAGGGCAGGACTCTTCCTCCGGCCTATTATTTTTTTGCCCTAGGCATGCGTTTACTGGAAAGTTGTATTGCTAAATTAATTATATTTTAATGAGTGATACTAACTACTAATGATAATAATACATTTTTCTTAACTAAGATTATTACATGTTGCTACAACTTTTGAAATAAATCGTTATCACTTATGCATAATATATATAGTGGTATATGAATTAGTTTAGCGACGGAATATAATTATGCCACTGAATGACTATATATATATATATGTATCATATGTAATACTTAATGACGATCATACACATAATCTTTTTTTTTTAAATAATACATACACATATAATTATTGATAACCCTGTTTAGCTACTTTTATCTTCTTCTTTCCTTGAAATAATTATTTTACTTACCTAGAAGGCAATAACTTTACGGAAGGAAAATTGGTAAACCTTTTTATTTATGAAAATTTCCTTATTTCAATGGTTGAAAGTTCTATTATAGAGAAGATGGATGAAGGAAATATGACAAATCTTAGGATTTAGGATTTTAAAGATATTTTTTCTTATATATAAATCTTAAATTAAGTAATCAATATTATCATATATCTATCATCCACAAATGCAATATAAAAAAGATAGTATCATACAATAGAGGATCCAAAGTCCTTAACCATAAGATTCTCAATAATGTACTAGTAATTACTACTGTCTATAAAATCTAAAAGATTGTAAAATATCATTATCATATTAATCCATATACGTAGCAAAAAGGGTTCTTCATTAAGTACTAGTGTAGCAAAATCTAAAATATTGTATAAATATATCACAATCCTATTAATCTTAATATAAGCAATGCGCAGGAAATAGGGTTGTTGATTTAAGTAGCAATTATTAGCAATGTCTGCAAAATCTGAAAATAATGTAAACGTAGCTAGGCATGATAAAAAAACTACTCCCTCCGTCTCATTAAGCTTGGCATGTAGCTTTTGAGCACGGAGATTTAAAAGGTGGTATTTTTGTATGTAAAATGGTGGAGCCCGTTATAGAAGTGATGTTCTTGTGTGTAAATTTTTTTCCATTTTAGGTATATGCCAAGACTATTGGGACAGCCTAATAAAGAAATAGTGTCAAGTTTAATGGGACGGATGGAGTATATATAAGAAGAAGATTTAGGTAGAAATTGAGGATATATATTAATTAAGAAAAGGTAGCACATAAGAAGAGAAGTTGGTATTATATATTATTTATATATAGCGATGACGAATACTAGTAATAAGAATATATTAGTACTGTATGTGTTAGTTGTAATATTGACGTTGGGAATATTGAATGTGTGTCGATGTGATTGGTGTATGGTGAGTACAGTTCCATCAAATTCGGAACTGCAGAAATTCTTAGACTATGGTTGTAGTCAATACGACTGCAGCCCCAATATCGTGCTGGCCCACACTGCTTGGATTCTTAATAAATTCTACATTTGCAAGGCACCAATGTCAATCCATGTACATAATTCTACTTCTATTCTCTTCATTTAATTATTTTATATAATTTTCCATAATTATTTGATTTGATTTAACTATATATGGTGTTGGACTGGTGCAGCATACTCCATGAGAGAAAGGGAGCGGTACATTTGATTTTACAACAAATGTCCTTATTTTTATTTTGTGGAGTGCAGGAATGCATCTCATAGTTCCTTATTATGACAAATCAAGTGCAATCAATATAATGGACCTTCTATTTGTTTTTTATTTACGCCTGTTTATTTTCTCCAATTAATAAGAAAAATTGACACTGTTAGTATTAATGAAGAATAAAATAAGTATTGGTCTGCCTCGAGATCTAAGCAAATCCAAACTTGACACAGGTTTTTAAAATAATAATGAATGATCGAGTGGGAACATGGAACCCGACCATTCTGTAGACTGCAACCGAGCACCACTTAAATAATACTAGTAAAAAGAAATTTGTTAAATTAGATTAGGGGAAAACAACACCAAGAACATTAGATTCACCTCTTTCTCTCCAAGATCACTAATTAATTGCTTACCCCGTGTCTTCGTTGTACCTTCTTGTTTAAATATATAATATGATGATACTTTATATTCTATTTATCAAATTTAATTTAGTTACTACAATACAAATCGAATGCGTCGTATGCGCAAGACGCGATATACAGCACATGGCGCTACCTCCTTTGAAAGTTCAACTTGGAAATACATATTGCAAAAACAGAAGCAAAAAGAATAGGGTAAAACATCAGCATGACAGCAACAAAAGGTAGAAGATGGTGCTGATATCCAAAATAATCTCTCACAAAGGCTGCTACTGTTTTGGTTTCTCCAAACACCATGATCTCGTCTTCTATATCACCAAATTGTGAATTAAGCATGCCGTTTAACGACCACGATGTCGGGATCATATAATAGAACCAGATCCACCACCTCGGAATTTGCTGCAAAAATGAAGCATGCACACAATTCATCACCAACACTATTCAATTCACACAAAAATGATGCTAATTAAGTAACGTACCGGATGAGGGACCAAGAATCCAGCAAAGAGATTGAACATGGTGTAAAAGGCCGACTGCGAAATGGCGGCTACCGGAAAGCTTGGTGTTATGGCAATCAACACCATGCCGAGGTAAGTGAAGTATAGCAGCGTGCAGAACACTGTGTAGAAGTAGAATAACACCTTATATGCAGTCCAATAGTATCCGATCATTGGATATGTTATGGCCGTGTATACAACTGATTGTGCAAACAGATATGGAATCTCAATAATGACCTGCAAAATCAAGGGCAAACACTCATCACACGAAACTATTCTATGTTTGGTTCTGGTAAGAAATGTATTTTCAGCTCAAGATTGAACACAATGTTGCATCACGTACCTGCGCAGCTGAGTAAGCCCACGAAGCATACATTCCAGCGAATTTTTCTCTGTAGAGAACAGTTCTCTCCGTGCTAATGTATGGTAGAACTGAAGAGGAGTTGTTGATACCACAGAATAGTGTCGAGGCGTACATTGAGCCCAGCAGAGTGAGTAGACTCTGCTGATCATGTCTGTTCACACAAAGGCCAAAGGAGGTTAAGACTACTGAAGAAACATTATGTGAAAGATAGGCACATAAATATATTTAGAACTCATAATGTCAAAGATTAATTCAATTTTCTTGATTAGTGGGGTGTATGTTGGAGATAATACCAACTTTTACCAAAATGTGGCTTCAGCTACACTAACTGACAAAGGGTTGATTTGCAGAAAACTACATCAAGTTCTGAGGATAGTATTGCTGGAGCTTACATTTTTTGCCCTTGCTTCCAGAACACCATGCCAAAAAGAAAAGCTGCAAAAATCATATGAATCGAGCGCATCACGTTGTACATAGGACTCCTCCAGTAAGACCAGTGCTGCTTCCAGAGGCAAGCTTTGAATTGCTCCCAACCATTTTGCGGATAACGGGTTGGGAAATGCAGATCTTTTGATCCAGAAGGTGGTATGCTTAGCTTCTTCGCGAGCTCTTTGTTTCTCCTTCAGCAGGGGACCAAACAAAAAAACAGAAAAATATTCCTTCATGTTTATCATGATGTATGAATAAAAGAGGGAGATATTCTAAATATAGGATAAAAATATCCATGACTGGCTTTACTGGAGCAGCACTAAAGATGTTATTCATGATGGTTCTTACTCATGCAAATTGGAATTCTTGTAAATCTCAGCGAAGTCTACGCCAAGTCCAACTTCTGAGGAAGTGGAAGTGACCTCCAACATCCATGCTGCGGGATTGTAGTTATCTCTGATTTTTTCCACACCAGGAATGGCCTTAATTTTATGAAAAATGAAATCATAAAGTCAGTCAATATAGGACGTGTTGCAAAAAGAAACACATCCATTAAGTTGAAAAAAAAAACAAGAAAAATATAGAAATTGCAAGGGAAGACACACCTCAAAATATTCAATCACTTCATGAGACTGATGACCTAACGGCCCACAATAGATCATGCGACCTCCAGCTTTCAATAGTACTAACTAGAAGTAACAACCATTATTAGCATAGTAAATAAGATTAGCAACCTAATATCTTTGGCAGATTTCCGAGAAGAACACAGAAGACCTAATTTTTTAAGTTTCATGAAAGGGAAAACTAGTGATAATCAATTAAGTAATACAGTATTGTTTACCTCATCAAATGCTTCAAAAATGTCAATACTCGGTTGGTGAATGGTGCAGACAATGGTTCTACCAGTGTTTGCCACGTTCCTCACTGCACGCATAACAATTGCTGCCGCTCTGGCATCCAGTCCAGTCGTAGGTTCATCCAAAAAGATAATGGAGGGATTAGCAACTAGTTCCACAGCTATCGTTAGTCGCTTCCTTTGCTCAGTTGACAGACCGTCAACACCCGGCAAGCCCACTAATGAATCTTTGATGTTGTCAAGCTCAATGGTTTCAAGGACTTCTTTGACAAATTCCTATTAGATTTCAAAAGAAAATTATGTTGTCATACTGATGGGAAACTTGCTACTAAAACTTGAAAGTTTGGAGCTTCAGGACATGCTGCCGTACATATTTTGTCTTTGCGTCAATATGTGGATCAAGACGTAGCCAAGCTGAAAAAATAACTGATTCTTGCACAGTAATCTGTGGAGAATGTATATCAGTCTGTTCGCAGTAACCTGAAATCCGAGAAAATGTACTCTGTACTTTAGGATACCCTCCAATTTTCATTTCTCCTTCGATGGTGCCACTGGTTTTCCTGCCAGAGAGCACATCAAGAAGCGTTGTTTTTCCAGCCCCGCTGACACCCATGAGTGCTGTGAGAACACCAGGCCTGAATGCACCGGTGATATCACACAGAATCTGAAGCCTTTTGTTAGCCTAAAATAGAAGCAGAGAGCAAAATACATCAGTTAGTTTAGTATCTCTTGATATCTGATGCTAAAGGAAATTCCTAGCAGATCGGTTTCCAGAATTACCATGGGGGTTTCCACATAGTACTGCACATCTTGGAATACCATACTTAGGGGTTCAAAGGGTAAAACCATTCTGTCTGCAGAAAGAAATCATCAGAAGCAGTGAGAAAAACAACAAAAAGCATCTAGTGATATAGATAAAGGGGGAAATGCCTAACCTCCATGAGAATCTTTACTAGTTCTAGTAGGAGTTACTTTTGTATTAGCTTCTTCACTACCTTTTAGCTTTGAAAGTTGGTCTCTTGAAATAATAGCACGAGAACCAGGAGCTGGTGCATTTGGAGTTAATTAGCATACAGTATTCAGATCACGCATGCATTTGTAATGCCAAGTAATGTTCTCACGTTTTAAGTAACTTAACGCCAATGCAAATCCAAGGTTGAAGAGCAGTGTTAAACCAATGAGGGCGCCTAGTGATATCCAAAAGACATCTGCACTGAAGTTTAACCCACGGCTTTCAAGTGTTTGATGTCCTATGGTTGTATTTCCAGTCACCTCCTACAAAGATATTCGAAACAATCTATTTGCAAATGAAGGTGATTAAGGTAGATGGTAAAGAATTGATTATGTAATGCACCCACCTTTTGCCATCTCGGAGTAAGAAACTCATTGGTCGAAAGGCCAATCTCCCCATATGACAAAGGAGAAACCCAAAATGCCCACTTCAACCAAACTGGCATAAATGCTGCAAAATCCATTTCTTCAGATTCAGAACATTGTAGTTTGAGGCAATAAGGATACTAAATTAGTTATGACTCTAGAAATTACTCACGTCGTGGGATTAGAAAGCCACTGAATAACATCACAAACAATATGGCCAAACTACCAGCGGTTGTGGATGCAACTACAGTCCGGAACACAGAAGCCAGGAATCGGAACATAGATATTGAGGTCAAGTGCACAGCAAAAACTATAATCATCTGGCGAAAGAACCTGTGAAATGGTGAGAATCGTTATTAAATGATGTTGATCAAAGACAAACTAATTAGCAGTTCAGTGGTGTTTGAATTTTAAGTAATAACCTCCCAGCCTCAGGGGTAAACCCAATAACGTAATAAGTAAGAGACGTCCACACTATTGCTGTCAACAACGACATAGGAATTTTCAGGATGGTAGCTGGAATTACATATGCCCATGCAGGGTAGAAGTTCAAGTCCCTCTGTTTGTAGAAAACTGGAAGCCTTGCTATAGTCATGGAGAGCTCTGGCATTCCATCGATAAGAAGAATAATGAGAGTATAAAATAGAGCTCCCATATAATCAGTTGCATGGACAAGATCAACATGCATTTGCGTCCTCAGGAATACAGTCATCGTTACACTAGCAATGTAGACAAGCTGCAATGCCAATGAATAATTAAGAATTCCAAGGGATATTGTCAGTAACTTGAAGAAGGGAAGAATTGGAAATGATTTGGCTAACCTGAATTGATTTGAAGACATACACAAAAGAATTTCGTTTCATGAGAAGAAACTCTCTCGACATACAAGATTTGAAAAGAGTCCATTTGGAAAGAGAATACACATTAAAACTAATAGCACTCTTGTGGCTATTCGACTTATCAAAAGGTACAGAAAGTTCCTTAGTAAGCTTCTTTCCATGCGCAGATTCCTTAAATTTCCTTGCGAACATATCAACTGACATGTAACTGTAAGACTGTTGTGATTCCTGCCAGTATTGTTCTTGATCGTTCTTAGAAATAACCTGAGAAAACCAGTCCACAGTTTTTTTATTGTCTACAAGGCAAAAATTTAAACAATTTTAGCCCTTTCTAATGCACTTACCTCCTGGAGAAAATCAGCCACTCCTTTCCTCTCAGGGCACCCAAAACCGCAACTTCTAAAGAACTCTAAGACGTCACTTCGAGGTCCATGATAGACAATCTTTCCCTCTCCTATCAAAATCACGTCATCAAAGAGATCAAACGTTTCTGGTGCAGGCTGGAGAAGGGAAACAAGTATTGTAGCATCTGAAATGTGTGCAAGTTGTTGAAGACAAGAAACTATCTGATATGTGGTTGAGCTGTCTAGACCATTCGAGATTTCATCCATAAATAAGGCTTTTGTTGGACCAACTATCATCTCCCCTGCGATTCAATGTTCATCTTAACTACTGAAAATGTGTATGCACCAATGCATGATTTAAGTTGCCAAAAAACTTTTTAAGTTCGAGATAACCCTGCAACATCATTTATTATCAGAGAAAAGATACAAAGGATAGAATTACCAGTAGTAAGTCTCTTCTTCTGGCCACCAGATATACCTCTTCTCATGGCATCTCCAAACAATGTATCGGCACAGATATCAAGACCAAGAATCTAAGAACATGCAAACTGTCACACACAAGTGCTCCAATAAAGATATCTATAAAAGATTAATACTCAGTCAGATGTAAAATACTTTCAAAATGTAGTCTGTCTGGAGAGAAGTTCGTTGTCCTTCCACAGAAATTGCCTGCATAATAATGCAGATATCAGGACATAGCAACATGTTAACGAAATATAGATTAAATGATCAAATCATCTTGGGTAGATTTTAAGCTCTTATTCTCTAATGTGTTTAGACTTGCATTTAAGATATATATTTCCTTGTCTCAGAATTTATTTAAGGTGGTATAATGGTCCTACAGATAGAAGGTGTCCTGGAAAGTTCACTTTGAAGATTGATACCATTATCCAGTTAACAAATCAAGGGAGATGAATATGAGCTCTTATCATTATGTACCTTCATGTAAGTATCTACTTCTGAATCAGGAACAATTTTGGCTTCTTTCTCCTTTCTGCTGACCTCAGCCATAATTTCTTTAAAAGAAAACAGCATATCATCTTTACTAAGAAATAGTTTCAAAATGAAATCTGGGTTTCTTCATTTAAATAGCATACCTGCTCTGCTACCAATACCCTGACACTGGGCTGAAAAATCAAGTGTTTCCCTTACAGTCATTTCAGGGATATGCAAATCATCTTGGCTTATATAAGCAGATGTTTTCTGAGGTACAAACTCATCAAGGTTATATCCATTGTATGAGATATCTCCAGAAACCTGTTGTAGCAGAACAAACAATCTTACATATGATCCATAACAGCTAGTACCAGATGCCATTGACATAATTCTTTTTGAGAACATCATTACCATAGGAAATTAGAAATTATGCAAACAAAGAGTGAAGCAAGCAATATATCTTTTGTAGCAGAAGAACAAAATTCCATATTGTCTATAATTAGAAACGACACAAATTAAAAATCACATTAAGTTATGCCGCAGCAAATTTAAAAAGGAGCTAGAACAACTATTTCCAACTTAACGAGTAAAAGGTGCTATTTCTTTTCCTTCTTGTTGGACCTTATCTTTCAAACATCCCTTATTTAAAATTAGGAGGAGAAAAGGAAAAGAAAAAGGAAATAAAGCTACCTTAAGCGATTTGTCTAAATTTCCTGTTAAAGCTTTCAAAAGGGTAGTCTTTCCGCAACCTGGAGGACCAAGTAATAGAGTCATTCTGTAATCAAAAGGAGTCCAACATTAGATATGGAGAACTTATTTAGGCAAGACAACCTTAACCAACAGTTGTAATGAATAGAACTGAATTTTTGCCTGTCACTGGGATGATATGGTGGAACTTTTAGCATATAGTTTATACGTTGATTCTAAATAATAGTGATGGAAGCGTTCTGTGCACCACATAAGTCCAAGAGGGTAATGAATATATCATGAAATATACATTTATTTGCATAAGTATTCTGTGTAAAGCATCTGCTATCAAGATATACTCTAATCACACAATCCGAAGATGAATGGAAACTCCTTGATGAGTTTGAGAGGAGTTAATATAAAGGCTGTATTGCAATTGTGAGATAAAAAAGTTTATTATTGAACCATGTATGACTGCTTCCAGGCTTATGAAGGTTTGGAAAGGAAGGGAGTATAACAGGTGGAGCTTCTGTGCATATTAAACTGAAATGTTCGATGTGTTAGTTGAGGCATATTTAACAACCCAGTAAACAAGAGCATTCGAACTGAAATGCATAGGTTAAGACACAATGGACTGATAAAGCGATAAGTAAATATATTAGGTAGAGCTGGAAAACAGTATCTGTAGAGAAAGCTAGTAAGAATAACTTGGTTTAAGAATCTTAGTAACGTATGATGGCATAAAAAGCTTTTCAACTTCACCTTCCAGGCTCGATGATGCCACTGATGTCCTTAATAATGTCTACATGGGCATCTTGTGTGGGCAGACAGGGCAGCCTAGTGACATCCTTCACAATGAAAAGTGGAAATTTTATTCAAGAATATGTGAGGAGATATTGAGGTTCACTGGTAAGTCTGGACTATGTTCATGTGTAAAGTAGAGCAAAACTTACCAAAAGCAAGCTTTTGAAGGAGTTCCAAAGAGTAGGCAGAGGCTTCCCATAAACAACCTCACACTCAGCCGCTACGCACAAGTTACTATATCTAACCTCGATAGTAGGCTGTTTCACACCAACTCTGCACCCAAAAAAATTCAAAATCGTAGACATTGAGTTCAATGATCAATCAAATACGATCTACTAAATAGCATCGGAGCATCATTTAAGTTAACTAACTAACAGAATCTCTCACCTATCCATTCTTTTCCTGATTTTCCGCAGAAGACGAAGGTTATCATGTTCAATATGCTTGATAAGCTTCTCGATGAACATGTGCCTCTCCGGCGCCCCAAGCTTCGTGACATCAACCACCTTTTTGCCACCGTCTCCACCTCCGTCGAAGAGCGAAGATCTCAACCGATCAAACGTCGGCAATCTATCGATTTCTGCCCACTGGGAAACTACTTCATCCGCAACGACAGAGCTCAACGCGGAATCGTTGCGGAAGCTCGCCGAGTGACGCCGGAATGATGATCTCAAGCTTCTGCCTATCTCGGAGAGCTCGTTCCTGAACGACTCTATTTCGTCTCTACCGATAAAGTTGTCCATCCTCTCTCTCTAAAGCTGCATTTCTTCTGGAACACGAAATCTGGGAGGATCGCTGGCTCTGCAACTGAAATGGTGGATATGGCTAGCCTCTTCGCCAGCATTTGGGAAGCTTTATATAAAATATAAACTATTTCCTACTGGGGTGGTTGACATTGACGGGGGATCTTTAGTCTCTCGTGAGGTAAGGGAGCAGCATCATGCTCATCGACATTGTTAATGATGATGCACTGGGAATTGCTCAACACGCAGTAGTGAGTGGATAATTTAAATAATACTAATATACTATATAAATAGATCAATTACTCCAGCATTTGCATTTTAGCTAAGTGGCAGTGTCATTGTAGGAGTATTATTTTTCTATAATAAAAAATAAAAAACAAAAAAAATCAAATAGAAACTGAGAACTATAATTATAATATGTGAACAACAAAATATTATGGAGTATAAAGAATGGTCCTGTTTTCTTTGATGCTATGGAGGGAAACTCTTTTGGCCAGGGAGCTTTGAATAAAATAGTTGACTCTTGACATTTAGTTATAGATTCTAAATTATCACATTTATGGTGCACACTTAGTTTATACAATCCAAATACTAATATTTTATTATTCGGGTGGAATCCTCTACCTTAGTACATAGCAACTTCAAAATCAAAACTGAGTTAACAAAGTATGCGTTAACCCAATAGCAATGCATGCTTACAGAATTAATTAATTAATAGGAGCTTTTATCTAGTCCCGATATGTCTCGGACCATAACTACGCGAGTCTTAATTTATTAGTAATATTATAAGGTTGCGTGCATTGTTATTTACTGGCTACATATGATGTCATTGATTACTCCATAGATCCAAGACTTAACTGGCCAAAAATAGTTACTTAATTTCAGTTGACTACAACAAATTATAATTTTAAAAGATAATGAAAATATATTAACTAGATCTTGACCACGCGTATATACTAAACAACCCTTAATACAAAGCAAATGATGTATGACTGCTTAAACTTAATAGCGAAGAATTTGTGGTCATATATATTAACTACGATTCACCTATTAAATCAGGGTTTATATTATTTATTAATAATTACAGTAATATATTTTTTTAGTTAAAAATGCTTGTACTGGTATTGTTGAGTTTTTGAAATCAGAGTTTGCTTCAGAAGTTGGAATTTTGGATATTGTTTACATAAAAAATTAATAATAATAATTCCAAGTAACTTTTTAGTTGCTTGACTCACTAACTTAACATTATAATTGTAAAATAAGAAACATAATCAACTCCAATTAGTCTGGAAAATAGATCTTTTACTCCACATAAGTTTACTTTAGTTCCGTGGAACTAAGCAATTTAATTTTTGTGGTGCGTAAGTATTAGGTGAGTCATGAGTGCTGCCTCATCAAAGATTATGTAGAATTGCTTGGTGATTTCGTTATAGTTAATCCTAATTTGAGAAAGATAAATTAACATTTAAGAAACTCGTTGATATCCAAAATATATTTAGTTGACTAAAATCTTGTAGCTTTTTGTAAGCTCGTGGAGACGTGGGCACATTACAATTATAATTAACTAGGTTGTAACCCGTCGAAATTCGACGGGAATCATTTTATGTCATAATTTGTAAATATTTTTATTAAAAAGTTAG
>JAYJMF010037318.1:0-21411 GCA_036873715.1 Salvia sclarea
CCAAATTGCATATAGATGAGACGAGACTACCGTGTAAAATTCGGACGACGCAACCATGCAACGCTCCAACAAGGTGATACGAGACTAGCTTGCGTTGGAGGCAATAAGGACGAGTGGAGAGGAGACAAGACGAGACTATTGGATAATATTTTGACGAGGCAATCATGCAACGCTCCAACAAGGTGAGACAATCATGTAACTTTTCGGCGAGACAAAAAACTAATGAATTTTGACAATTAACGAGTATTACTATTATACGAATTTGAGTATATTAACCTTTTAATAAAAATATTTACAAATCATGACATAAAATGATTCCCGTCGAAACTCGACGTGTTAGTGTAAATTGAAACCAAGTGGTGCATTTTATACAAAGTTAAAGACATACTAAGGTGATTTTGAAAATATTTAGGTGTGGATAATTCAAAAGTTCCAATAAAGAAAAGCTGATTTCAATTTACTACCCCCACAAGATATCTTCCCTCCCAACTACTTCCTTGCTGACAACTTTATATTGAAAAAACTCGTTAATTACGAGGGAATTAAAGTTGCAATAGTATAAGATTGGGTTGGTTGATTAATTTGGTGGGATGGAAAAAAGTTTGTACCATAGCTGTCACCAAAGTTATTTTGCTCATCATTGTTTTACCTATGACTATTCTTACTCAAAACTTCAAATTTTGAATGGAAATTATTCAGTTTTCTACAACGGCAAATAATTAATTTTCACATCCATCCTAGTTAAAGTATTCAATTTAAATAATATACTCCCTCCGAACCATTAGAGATGATTATTTTGCCATTTTAGTTTGATCCATTAGAGATGACCATTTCCATTTTAGGTAACAATTTAACACACAAAAGTAGGTGGGGCCCATAAAATTTTAAACTTTTTACACTACTCCTTAATTTCCGTGCCCAAAAAGTTGGGGTCAATTCTAATGGTTCGGAGGAGTAATTTTTACAAGATCTCAAGAGAGAGCCGTGAACTCTAGGAGGAAGGTGTTGCAGAAAAAAGCAATTAATTTATTATAGAATCATTTTTTCTTTAAGAAAATAAATAAACTAGAATATCACTTTAATTTGATAATCTAATAAAGTATAGTATCAAAGAAAGCCACAAATTTTCTATTAAAAGATAACTAAGCAGCAAATTACTAACGAGCAATTAAAAAAACAAAGCATGCAAAAAATAAAACGCAAGTAATATAAAGGTTGACAAATTAAATAAACCATTTTATATAGAGACCAGAGCAGTACTTATGATGAACAAATTAAATCCATTAATTCTTCTTCTTTAATTTGGAGAAGAAGATAGTTGGGTGGGAAAAGAAGTATACTATATATTGCTCCGTTATTTTTCTTTTATAGTGCATTTTTCCGATACTGCGCGAGCAGTTAGTAATTTAGTATTTTAGTTCTTAGATGGGATTAGTTAGGTAATTAGTTTATAGATAATTATTTTCATAAGAAATACATGATTAGTTAGGTTATTTGCAAAATGTTGAATAATATCTCGTAAAGTAAATATCGCAATTATATTATTTTAAGCAAAACCCTTTTTATCGTAAAAGTATTTACAATATAATAGTATTCCTTTTCCTCTATATGGCCAAAAATAAAATCTAAGGAAAAAGCCACAGGATTGGAAATTTGAATTGAATCCCTCTCGTAGGCTAAAATACAAAAAAACACTTGGGTGTGTGGTCCAATCAAAGGCTGCAAGTAACAAAATTTAAAATTGATGAAAGGCTTCGTTTCCTTATCTCTATTTTATTTATATATTCTGATGGATGGCTTCTTCATCAGCTGCAGCAGTGATGCTATAAATAGATATACAACTTGTCCATGCATAGATCTCTATATATATTTCTTTCTCTTTCTCTCTAAAACACACACAGAGATTGAGAAGAATGGTTTCTCGGGTGGAAGAATGCATGAAAGCGGCGGCAGTGAAAGGGAGAGAAAGGTATCAGCAACAGCTGCGAAACAAAACCAAATTCAAGAGAAGCATTTCCAATCTTGAAGAAGATGGACTCTCCGCCGCCATCCTCTTGCTCGCCTGCGTTGCCTGCACTCCCTCTACCTAATTTAATTATATATAGTCTCTCTCTTTTCATTTATACACTTATATATGATCAACTTAACAAATTAAAACATTTTATTTTTCTTTATATATTCTGTAATGTTAGTTGATTGATTAATGTTTAGTGTTTCTCCTTGCCCGTTTTAATTCTTATCACTAATTCTTTCTTGTTACCCAGTTTCTTCATGCATATATCACCTATATATATGATATCTAACATAAATAATAAACGAGGAACTTTAAAATGAGCTATTACACAATTTCACGGACACACAAATAGACGAACACATATGTTCATATATTAATTCGTTTAGCAGACAACGCGAGCAATATATGTCATTGTAATTGTGCAACATGAACAGATCCAAAATCAATTCATATCGGCAGTGGTGAGGGAGGGAGGATTTTCATTGAGGGTAAATTTATATGTTATAAAACATTAAACATAAACGTCTATTATTTTATATAATTGTGGCTGTAATTTATCTTTACTATCACAAATTTATTATCTTTTATTATTATCCCAAAAGGTTTTACTTGTTCATGTTTCATAAATGAAATTTAAGGACACTCAATAATGCAACATTCCCTTTGCAATTTCAGATATATGGATAAAATAATCAGATACAGGGATTCCAGCCCCCCAATAGTACTTCATTTGTCTATAAAATCTTGATCCTTACGAATTAGTACGAATTTTAATAATTTAATTGAATGGGGATCCCTTTCGAATTGGCACGAATTTTAATAATTTAATTGAGTGAGGATGAGGTCAAGACTTAAATTATATTTTATTTTTAAATTAATTATTTGTAGATAAAGTTTTAAATTGGTGAATTAATGATGCTTTGAGAATAAATAAAGTTATGTATTTGAGGTATAAATTAAATGAAAGTAGTGGGATACACTTGCTAAAAATGAAAATGAGTTCAAGATTTTATACGATGGGGTCCTCTAGCTGTCCCTAATTCTTCGTGTGCTACTGTGTATCACTATTAATTTTACTTTTTTTAATAGAAAAAATTGTAGAATAAAAATTTATTATTACATAATATGTCATGATTAATATTTATAATAAAAAATTAGAATTTTAAAAAATCATATACCATGATTTTGGAATATTTAAGTTAAAAAAAAATACTTATTTTGGTTTATTATTCCAAAATCATGGTATATGGTTTTTTTAAATTTTAATTTTTTATTATAAATATTAATCATGATATTATGTAATAATAAATTTTTATTCTACAAAAAAAAAGTTATTAAAAATAGTGAAATTAATAGTTGTACACGGTGGCACACGAAGAATTGGGGATAAAGGATCCCATCCAAATTTTATAGGGGGACCAAAACTGCAAATTGAGTGGGCTCTTTTCTCCCACAATTTTGTGTCCAATGAACTATCACTAATAATTTCACTATTTTTAATTATATTTATTATAAAATAAAAATTGTCATTGCTAATATTTAAAAATTTAGAAATTTAAAAATCCATTTACCATATGGTTTGTAATATTTTTATTATAATAATAATTATTTTGGTAGACTATTAGAAATATACGATATATTTTTTTTCTAAATTCTATTTTGTAATAATATTTTTTATAAAATAAAATTTATTACGATTCATACATAGTGTTTATTTTAAATACTTAAGTTCAAAAAAATATTACTACTGTATACCTTAACTTTGGATGTAGGATTCCTAATACTGAATTATTAACTATTAATTGTGAAATTAAATGATAAAACTATTAATTGAATGGAATAGACCCTACTTAATAATTATAAATTAAAATACAGAACACGAAATTAAAACTGAAAAAAAGAAAGTGAAAGAAAATTAATAAATAACATCAAGTGTGGACCCTCTGAATCTGAAGTGGCTAGTAACAATATGCACTTTAAACTAATAACTCATAATTGTATTGCTCATAGCTAAATGAAGATAATATATTATTCATTATTGGGAATTTAATCAAGATGAAAACTGAATATTAAAGGATTGATATCAAAAGTTGAGTGAAGCACAATACATATTATGTAAATATAAGATCTGTGACATAGATCATATAGGAAAAAGGAGAAGAGACAGTGCATCTAAACCTATTCTACTACATGTCAAATGTTGTTGCTCACATGGGCCTCATGTGATTGTCTGTCCCCAATAATTCGGTACAATGCTTTAAGACACTTTTTTTTTTTTAAAATCTTTTGAAGCCGGGATTGGAGAGAAACAATGCAACTAATAAATTATATTTTGGAAGATATATGTATGAATTGTTATGTGGTTTTTAAAATAGTAGAGAACACGTGCAATGGTAGGAAGAAGCAATATGTGTACAAAATTTTGTTGTTTTATGTTTTAAAGGATCCAATATCCTTTCGTATTTATGTTTGCGGACCATCGAATAGATAAGGTTTTAATTCTAGTTCTTTGTTCAATTGTGATTTTTTCCACACTTTAAGTATAATTCAATTTAATTTTAAACAATATCAATAATTCAGTTATGCTGTCATTTTTGTGTCATAAAATCTGACATCTTTGTATGGCAAGATGGCGATCTCGTGGGCTATATCCTACTCCGCCAATACAATGGCCTCATTTAATATATGAAAAATTATCTCAAATAAAGTGAGCATTCACTATTGCGGAATTAAATGGCAGTTATATGTTTTGAGTAAATGATTGTGGGCTAAGTCGATCCTACGATCCCATGTACAACATCTCCCCTTATTTCACCCTACACGTGTATATACATTTCTTTTCCCTTTATTTTATGAAATTGCATTTGAAATTCTAACCATAGTTGAGCATGTGGGCCATATTCCTATTAAATATTATTTTTTTTTTCTCTCACCTCTCTCTCTCCCTCCTCTTACTTGTACTACGTTACATATACTGACACTTATATTTATGATTTTTCAATTTTTTTTCCAACACTTATCTCATCATAGTTATAGGCATTTCTATATTGCCTATAAACTTTTGTATTCAACATAAATTATTTTTATGTATAATATATTGAATATTTTTTTTTTGAGAAATATATTCAATATTTTTAATTACTTATGATATTATGATTAAAATGGTCCCACATGTTATTTGAATGTCGGTATACTTTCGTATGGGCATTTTTAATTGCCCACAACATCTAACACGATATTCAAACATGCATTTTATTACTACAAGAAATTACACTTTTTAATCACACATAATCCGCCACAGATAATTATGTGTGGTAGTTTAGCCACGCATAATCACAAAATATTTAGGTAAATCAAATGTGCCATTTTCAATTGTTGTCGGCATTTATTATGGGTGACAAAAATATTTTAGTCACACTTATAATTTGAGTTTCATTTTTATTTTTATTTTTCTATTTAATCACAATATGAATTATATTTTCTATTTTTATTTTTTGCCAACAGTATTTCATCTCGTCATAGTTTATACTCCTATTTTATAGGCATTTCTATATTGCCTATAAAACCAGCAATTAAATTACTCATGAAGGTCGATCTCTCTAAGCATATTCATAATGCCGATGTCCTTTCTAGTAGGCATTTATAGATCTCCCTTAGAACTGAGAATTTGACACAGGCATTACGATATATGATAAATCTAGAATTTATTTAATTATCATTTTTAATAAAAATATAATTTTATCGGAGACTGTGCTTCAATTATGATATACGTACGTATATTAAATCAATAATTTTATATTATTTTTCGTTGTCCATATATATATTTATATTTAAATTAATATCAAATAACCATCTTTATTCACCAATATTTTTGCCCATCAACTTAAACTATGCCGGTAATATCGAATTAAGCATAAAATATCGGCAATTAAATTGCCCATTTAATAATGAAAATTTGAAAATATATAAAATATGAAAATAAGAGAAAATAGTTCATAATTTTTTTGGTTATTAATTATAAAAATATGATAATAAATGCACATAATAGAATTAATTTTGGTTATTATTTCTAAAAATATAATATTGCAATTATAATAAAATTTATTTTATTTTGCAACTGTTACCCGGACTGTACATAACATGAAACACTTGAAAACGACGTCGTCTTCTGGCAAGTACAGCTAATACTGAGAGGACGTGGTGTCCTTGTTTATCTTCGTCATCAACACCTTGAAGCGACCAGACGCAAAATTATATTTTTATTTGATAGAGGACTGTTGAAGTCGAAGGAGAAATGAGGGAAGAAGAGTGCGATCAAGAGTTTACGGTTCGCTAGAATAGGTGAGTTATTGAGTTTTTGCTGAAATAATACTACTGTGTAAGGAAAATTAAATAAATGTGTTTGTCGAAAATTATTAGAAAGATGTCGACTACAAGCTCAGGTAGCAGCTCAATTCAACCCCGACTATGCAAGCATGGAATTGAAGCAGATGTAATTGTCTCAACAGCAATTGAATATCCATTTCGAAGATACTATCGTTGCACGCAAGGAAATGATGCAGTAAACTTTCAACCTTTTCTCTTCTTTGGGTATTTTGATTTATTTTATTTGTGACCTTTTGCTTCTTGCTGCTGTAAGGTTAATGACTGCGGTTATTTTAAGTGGCTTGATCCTGAAATACAACCTTATCAAAGAGAATGCATTCGGAGTTTGGTAGTTGAGAAGAATCGTTTAGAAGACATGGTAGTGTTGATGGCCGAGCATATTCGTATTAAGGATGAAGAAATTGATGAGCTTGAGCAGCTAAAAATTGAAGGCGACGACTTGGTAGACCACTTGTGGGCTTCCAAGGTTGAGATGGAGATTGATTCACAAAAGTTAATGATGAAAGTGAAGGTGTTAGAAAGAAGATTGTCATTTAGCTATATTATGATTTTTATTCTTGTAGCTATTCTCGTTGCACGATTAATGTAAATTATTTGATGTGGATCTAGTTGTTGGAATTAATCCTAGGATTAACTTAGTTATAACTACGTAATACCGAGTTTTTTTTGTTAAAACTTCGGTGTAGAGTATAAGTCAGTTATTATGGGCAATATGGAAATATTGACATGGGCATTTTACTTTTGTTGAGGTTGAGAAATTAACAATAAAATGCCGATTTAAATATTGTGAGGTGTTTAGGCAACTAAATAAATGCCCATGCTTTAGTACACCGGTATAACTCACATACTTCAAAATTGTCCATTTGTTATATAATGCCCATACTTAATGATACCGAATGCCCATACTTAATGATATTACCCATATTCTTCATAAGAAAATACTAATAAACAATTGAATTACATAAATCATAGGAGTATTAATAATACCATAATTGAATTCAAATATCTCTGGAGATACATACGCCCCTGTTATAACAATTTATTTATTTAGTATGTTTTAAAACTCCACCTTCTCCCTCCATCTCCACACAGAGGTCTCTCTGCTGCTGCAACGTGATATCTTCTTCCCCCCAACATTTCTTGGCCGAATTTGTATTTTAACAAGTGAAAAGTGCTCGCTGCTGCAAAAGGAAACTGATCCGCCCTAAGGCCGATTACGATTCAAAGGTTATTATAATGCATTATGATTCAATTTAGATATATGTTCTTCACTTTCATTTTTCACATTATCATAATGTTGTCTCAGGTACGTCTTTATTTATTTACGAAGTTTTGATTTATTTTTAATATACGTACCCATCGATTTTGACAGATTTAAGAATGGCGTTTGATTTAAACATCGGACCTCGTCTATTTTCTTCAAATGATTCTTCCACATCGTCGTTTATTGAAACAAATATTGCCGAAGATGTGGAAATACTAAAGAAAACATCCAATACATTTGAGGAGAGCACCCGGAACAATGGCCGTCGTAGTCTCATTGATTTAAACGAGTCAGTTGGGCTTGTTGATGTTCCTAACAATGCGCGTGAATGTAGTCTCATTGATGAGGCACTTGGGCTTGTTGGATCGACTAACCTTGATGATGATCTTGAAGCGACAGATATTCAGGATGAAGTCGTGAGTAAACATATTCATGAGGAGGGTACTAGCACTGGTAATACTAGAGAGGATGATAGGCATGATCATACTCCAGAAGATGTCGAGGATGATGAGACAAGCAATGTATTATTGGCAATTGAGGCCGAGAAGAGATTGGAAGTTGGATCTAAAGTTGAAGATGAACTTGAATGCTACAAATTGTATTTGACTTATGCACACCACACAGGATTTAGCGTCAGATGCCATAACCAACGTTTTATTGGCACGAGCAATGTGTTAAAGTGGAAAGAGTATGTATGCTCAGCTGCTGGGAAATCTGACCAAAAATCCTCAATAGATCGGAATGGTGATTACAGGAAACTAGTTCGCAGAAGCGTTTGCACTGCAAAGATAAGGGTCAGTAGGGTAGGAGAGAAATGGAGGATTACCAAATTTGAGAAGAATCATAACCATCCCTTGGTCGACCCTGATCAGAGATATCTACTGAGATCAAGTCGGAAATTGGTTATAGGTAAACAGATAATGTTAGAAGATATGCACTCAAGTGGGATTCCATTGGCTAGAGCTTGCGTTTTCATGGAGAAAATGTGTGGTGGGTTGCAAAATACAGGTTTTATGAGGAAAGATGCATACGACCATTTTCAAAAGAAAAGGAGGGTGACAACTATTCAGGACGGGGATGCCATGGCTCTGGTTGAATACTTGCTCACACAATCAAATAGTGATCCATTTTTTTTCTCGAAAGTCCAAAAGGATGATGATGGCCGACTGATGAATATCTTCATCAGAGATGGTCGTTGTGCACATGATTACAAGTCTTTTGGCGACGTCATATCATTAGACACTACCGGTGGTACTAACAGGTACAAGCTCTCATGTGCTCCTTTCGTCGGTGTGAATCACCACGGAAAAAATGTAATGTTGGGTATTGGTTTTTTATCGGATGAGAGAGCAGGTACATTCCAGTGGTTGTTGGAATCATTTGTTGAATCAATGGACGGAATCGCTCCGAAGCTAATATACACCGACCAGTGCAAGGCCCTCATGAATGCTATTGACACGACTATGCCTGAAACAGTGCATCGTCTCTGCCATTGGCATATAAATCGTAATGCTAAGTCGCATTTCGGCTCGCTGGCTGGAGATGCTGGATTCATGAATAGTTGGAATGACTGCATGAAAGGCGTCGAGACTGAGGCTGAGTTTGAAAGTCTATGGGAAAGTATGATGAACTCTTACAATATTGTGAACAAGGACTGGTTTAGAGGTATGTACGGTCTTCGTCGCAGGTGGGCCTCTGTTTTCTCTAAAGATGTTTTCACAGCCAGTCTTCTAGCCACTTCTAGAAGTGAATGCACTAATAATGTTTTAAAGCAGTATGTTAAATCCACCGGCTCGTTGTATGATTTTGTACGTGAGTATGAAAACATACAAACAAGATGGCGTGCACTGGAAAGGGAAGAGGACACGCATAATTTGTGGCGGCCTGGACAAATTGTGAAAAGCGATAAGTTGATGTCTCATGCGGCTACCGTTTACACACGTTCTATTTATTCTAGTTTTCAGCATGAATGCACTGAATCACTCGGTGTGTTTTTGAACTTTGAGACTGGTGTTCGTTTACCGAATGGAGATGTTCAGTTTAAGGCAAAGAGAAATGTACGCGAGCGTACTATTGTATTCAACCTTCTCTCTAATTCCGCAACTTGTTCATGTGCAAAGTGGGAAAGGTCGGGAATTCTTTGTTGTCATATTCTAAAGATATATAAGATGAGGAATGTCGACGCAATACCTGAGCCCTACATATTGAAGAGATGGACAAAGAAGGCCAAAAGTTCTTCGCTTGTTCAACGAATTCCTCACCCCAATCCCTCTGGCACGTTGTCATCGATGCAGTTCTTGCATGATATCACAAGAATGGTTTTCGATCTCGGCTGTACTGATGACGCCAAGGCTCGCAAAGATATTTCGGAAACGCTTTTCGCACTCCGCGACAGAGTGTTGTTAACTTCTTCTGAGTCATCCAGACCATCTAGGAAGAATAAAAGGAGAAAGCTTCCTGAAACTCATTTTCTCGATCCCAAAATGGTGGAAGAAAGAAGAGAGGATACAGAGGCTGCACAGGCGGCCAAAAAGCTTAAAAAATCCTCAAAACCTCCAAGAAAGAGTGAGAATGGTAATATTTTTCTCCCTTGTCAATATTTTCTTTATACAATCTTACAGGCAACATCATGCACCCATGACACAATCTTTTTGCATTTGTTTCCTTTTGTTCTTATTTTATTGTTAGAAAACCGCAGAGCAGGGGAGCAACTCAATAGAATAATTCAGTGCATGAGCCCGATTTTAAATGCCTAGTTTCATCGTGTATTTAATTTCTCATGCTGGATGCAACAAACTTCATTATGTTGATTGGTAAAACATGGAGTACTAGACAATATTGTATTGTTTTTTGACGCACTTTGCCGAATGAGGCTATGAAGTAATTAAATGCCGGTTTACTATCATAAGGCAATTTGTCTATTGCCTATATGAAAGCACACGATATTGGTCTCGACATCATATTTCCCATCTATTTACTCAGATTGAGACATCTTTCTCTAGGATAGTCATCCATCCCCCACAGCAATTCCCAACTTATATAAATATAAGTTGTAAATGCCTGTATATTGTAGTACCGGCATTTTTAACTGGCATTTTATTTGGTAATACGAATGTAAATGCCTACTTTGGTATAAGATGTAAATGCCTTCATATGCCGGTATAAGATGTAAATGCCTACTTTGGTAATACGAAATTTTTAACTGGCATTTTATTTGCCATTTATTTACGGTATATCTACTTAGCAAACCCAGATCAGCACACACATATAAACAATTCATCACAGGCAATCGATCAACAATTTATAACATAGCTAATCAAAAAGCATCAGAAATGTGCAGCATTATCATCAACACAAAATAAAATTGTTTGTTGATCAGAAATCAAGTAAGGAACTGAATTTTTAAATTTTAGTGAGTCACTCCTCACTTGGTCCCAGCAGCTTGAGCACCATCACCACCAGCTTGAGCTTCAGCTACTCCTTGAGCATCCTCCCCATGCACTTGTGCTGCCCCTGCTGTGCAACTACCGATTGCGCCATCTTCCCATTTTTGAGAAGAAAGGAGGATCACGAGCTTTGACCTGGCCTCCTGAGCTTGTTTCAGTTGGTTGGAGAATTAGCGGATTTGGTAAAAGCTCGAGGAACATGGAATGTTCGAGAGTCAGGTGCCTCTTCGTCTTCCTTATCGCTCAACGACTTGGTCCGGCTCTTCTTGAACTCTTTCCGAAGGCTAGGCAGCGGGGACACCGGGCGAGGTCCGGTGGGGATCATCTTTATACGTTTTCCCCTGGGTTTGGCTGCGGAGGAAGAACCTTTTTCAGACGCAACAGTGGGAGTTTTCTCCGGCGGATGGTTGGCGGTGGTCTCCTCTTCCGATGGGCTGTCATCGATGACAACAAACTCCACTAGTTTGATTTCCTCGCCCAGGTCCATTTCGACCGCATTGTGGAACGATGATGTTTCCTTCGGTGTGGGAACAGTCGGCGCGACAGTAGGGGTGTCCAGGGTGATCGTCATTGGTGAAAAATGAGAGGAATTGATCCGGAGTCTGCAGCAAATGAGAAGATACCCTAGTAGAGAGAAAGATGTTAAGGTGATTTGATGGGCTGACTACATCTAGAACGCGATGAGTCACAATATTTTCTTTTTTGACAAAGTCTATGAAGTAATTATATATAATTGCCACATTCATGGCCTATCACACCATTCCATTACTCTGCCCGTGTGAATGCTCGACCTTATTTTAATACGTATGCACCTCCGCATAGGCTTTTCGTAAATGCCTAAGCAAAATCATACAAATATTGCACCGGCATTATGTTATGCCTATATTCTAAACGTTTTAATGGCATATGATCGATATAGATATATGAAAGTGACGAAACTATTTTGTCCAGCACTCTTTGAAATTCCCATCTCTATACTTGTAGTTATTTATATAGGAATGCCCATGTATTCTTCTCAAACAAATGACATTATTTGAAATGAAATAATGCCCATATTTTAATAGATGGGAAATATAATGCCGATACAAGTATTGTGTGATTTCACATAGGCAATAGACAAATGCATGTATGATAATAATGTCTGAATATTACATCAAAAACATAGTCTTAAGAACCTGATGATAATGTTTGAATATTACATCAAAAACATAGTCTTAAGAACCTGATGATAATGTCTGAATATTACATCAAAATATAGTCCTAAGAAGCTGATCACAGAGTCATGAAAATCTCCTATTGCCTACAGCAATTCATAAAACTAAAGCAGAGAGATCCTTTCCTGCGGGTGCGACCACCCGTCTTAGAGATAATTCACCGATATCTTCGGCAGCTATATAGCTGGGAGCAGAAGTTCATTCGATATTTAGCACAATCCTAAGCTATGATTTTGTGGACGGGATAAGAAGAAGCTAGACACTCGACCATCTTCACAGCCATTATACCACAATCGTGACCATTATTTTATTGTACCGCATCTGGGAATGCTACAACTTTAAATGGAACACGAGTTGAGCAGTTTGTTAATTTGGCATCGATACTCTGGGCCCGCTGTATTGCGTATGGGAGGAATGTGCTCATGTTGAAAAACTCTTCTTTTACTGCTTCCCATGACCCCGACAATGAGTCGTATACCGTGATCACTCCTGAAGCCAAGTCAATTGAGTAAGCCACCCAATGATTTGTCAATACATGCGCTATACCATATACTTCCCTTGCTCTAGACCATTCTAGTTTACCCTGCTTTGGTTGCTCCCCAAGAATATAACCCTTGATGGTTGAGAATGCTTTGTCCCATGAACTGTCCCTTACTCTGACCCAACATATGCTCTCCAAACATGTCCAAAAAAAATTGAACATATCTGGTCTGCGAATCGCCTTAAACATCAACAAATTTAGAAGAACATCACACTTCTGCAACAATGAAGCATATTGTTCAGTTTCTATCACGGAATAATATTGCATATTGATCGATAATGCATCAAATTAATCAAGAAGCAAAGGAAATGATGACCTCTTCATTAAGGCGGGTCGTAGGTTCATGTAGTTCTTCTAGCCAAGAACACTCAATGACGTCCATTCGATGTAGACGAACTGGAATCTCAGTAGGAGTGCTATGATGAAAAAAAAATATCCAAATTATTTACTTAAATACGTAATAAGTAAATTTCAATATGATGTATACTTGCACGTACTTAGGATCTCCTGCTTTTGCAGCTTTGAACCAGTCATTGAACTCTTCGTAAGCTTTTCTAGAGTACTTATGCATCGGGTTATACATGCCCGCCATCTGAGATTTGCTCGGACTGGATTGTGTAGCATCCTCGACTGGATCAAGATCAGCGGTAAATGTCGGACTGGATTGTGTAGCATCCTCGACTGGATCAAGATCAATGGTGTAGGCCTGACTGGATTGTGTATCATCCTTGACTGGATCAAGATCAACGGTGTAGGTCGGAGTGGATCATGTCGCATTGTCGTCTGGGTCATCATGAATGGAGTTTAAGTTTGTTTCTACGTCGTCGTTAAATTCACTATCTATCCACGAAGAATTTGCAAAGACTATGTGTGGAGAGTTGGGAGAATTCTGGTTGAGCTCGTCGATGCCAGTTTTCAACTCTGAGAATAGCTCTCCATCCGTTTTTTCAGCAAGTTCCTTTTGACAAAATGTTCCACTTCGATCCCACAATAGGTCGAGCTTGAAAGCAGCGTTCCTAAGAAATGACGTCAAAAATTCCGGTATTTTGAAGCCCTGTTGTACGAGATAAGTCAGTATGTATTTCAACATGCAAAAAGCCCCAAGTGATTGGTAAAACCCTTATCTATTCAATCATACCCCTTCCTCTAGGCGTGCCAACCTAAGCAAAACATCATCATCATGGCAACCTTTTGATTTGCTGCTTGAGCCCTTCATGAAAATTGTGGCATGAATATGAAATGAGATTGGTTTCAGAAAAGTATTGAAATGTGTTATACTAATTGATTATATTGAACATATAGTCACCTGATCTTCTGTTGATTTTACCATGTCAGCTTTCTTCGCCTTCACCAGAGGTGTTGCTTCCCCTGTGTCTATTTCGTCAAGTGAAGTATCTTCATAATAGGCTGGACCACACAGCCCAAAATTGATCCGCCTTCTCACTCTAGGTTTCGCAAAGATGGCAGGTACCTGTAAAGAACTATTCAAATGACCAACAAGTATGGATAATACAACAAATCTATAAGGCATGAGTTAAAACCTATTCAATTACCGTTGTGATCCAATAAAGGCTTTCAGACATTACCTACCGGCATTTAACATCCATGCATTCTCCCTCATATTTACACTCAATGTCAACATGAGTATTTTAAAATCTATATTTAGGCATTGGTTAAAACCTACTCAATTGCCGGTGTTATCCAATAAAGGCTTTTTTTCATTGCCTACATCAAATAACACCATGTGCATATAGGCATTTAACATTCATGCACTCTCCAACATATATGTAGTTGTAACGCAAATATCTGAAAAAAGATATGGATAACCAAGTCGGGCACCTGTAATATTGCTTCACCCCGAGCTCTAAGACTTAAGTCATAGTGGTCTCTGGCCTCAAGGATTAGTGCTTCTTCTGACTGGCATAGTACCATATCCTCCTAAATGATATGCATAATTCCATGATGTTAATGATGTACTATATATAATAAAATTCTATAGTAATTGAACTCGTGACTTAGCATGAGAACTAACCATTGCAAGTATCCCACGCTCTTCTATTTGTTTTGTAATTTCCCTTAACGAGTTAGTTTCCTCGCAGACCCATCGCAACATCCGAGGTCTTATAGCTTCGAAATTACCCCCGCCTACTGCTTGTGCGCACCGATCTCCCAATAACGGGAAAATCTCGTACGCCCAAATTTGCAGCGCAAGACTGAAACCAAACAATTCAACAATCGGCTTGCGGTGTGCTTGCAAATGCTTCCTTATACGAACGGCACACTCGTAATGCTCGCGCACCAAGTAATTGTAGGAAACTCGACCCCAAGGGTAAGAGTTGAACTGCTTTAGATCATCGACGAGGTGGAGATATTTCAAATCGAATTTCTTATCAGAGGGTCCTTTGCCCATCAACGCTGCATACATAACGTATACAACAGCAATCTTGAGAGCCTTTTGTCCTTGATCATTTTTATAAGAGCTGGCACGAACCAACGCTTCTTGGACATCCTTCAATAAAATCTTTGTACTGGCATTAAACACGGTCTCGTGAATAATCGAGGAATTGGGGATATGGGGCGGCTCATCGGCGAAGGATAAACCAGTGATCGCTATGTAATGATCAGGTCCAAAGTAACCATCCATTCCCTCGAACTTGAATTTCATGACTCCATGTGCTTGTGAGGTTGGGTCAAGGCGCCTTAGAAGATAATAGGCGAGATTGCCTTGGAAGCTCAATTTACAAAGCCTTAGGAATGGACCGAAACAAGTTTTACTGAATACATCTAAATCATCGGGACTTAGATACTTCTTGATATCATCTATCGCGGCCCTCACCGAGCAACGACAATTAATAGTACCACCTACGAAGAATACGTGGATATTAGTGAATGAGTAGGAGATATAACATACAAACCAACATCGTAAAGAACTAATAAAATCACCAAAAAGTATCGATAAATATACATATATATTTGTAGATCTCTTTAAATAAAAAAATGCCGATGTGATCCAATAAAGACTTTATTCTACTGCCAACTTCAAATAGCACACATATTGTACCGGCATTTATCATTCATGCATTATCCACAATTTTTGCACTAAAAATAAGTATTTTAATATCTTTTGTATCGTTATATCCTTTCTCCTAGGATATATTTATATATTAGATTAACAACCCTGCTCACCAAAAAATATGGATATATGATATATCCATATACATAGATATTTCTAGATCTCGTCAATAAATAAACAAATGCAGATGTGATACAATAAAGGCTTTATTATACTGCCAACTTCAAATAGCACACATATTGTATCGGCATTTATCATTCATGCATTATCCTCAATTTTTGCACTAAACATAAGTATTTAATATCTTTTGTATCGTTATATCCTTTCTCTTAGGATATATTTATATATATTAGATTAACAACCCTGCTCCCCAAAAAAATATGGATATATCCGTATACATATATATTTCTAGATCTTCTCGATAAATAAACAAATGCTGATGTTATACAATAAAGGCTTTATTATACTGCCAACTTCAAACAGCGCACATATTGTATCGGCATTTATCATTCATGTATTATCCACAATTTTTACACATGTGAAATAAGCATTTATTGATGGTTGATTCAACACGTGTGAATTAAAAATGTCAAAAAATGCTCGCTCAACAAACATTGAAGACATATATATTTCTAGACCTCTCAATGTGTGAAATCAATATCTTTTTCAAATAAACAAACTACTCAACCGAAGGAAAATATGCACAAAAGTACGGGCATCTAGAGATACAAATGCCTGTAAAATACGAAGTTATAAACTCTAAAGGCATTATTTTGGAGTTATTTACTTGTAGCCAAAGCAACACTCTTATTAAAAGTTGGTCACAGACATATTACATTAACACAAAAATTTGCTTCACTAATACACCAAAGTCCAAAAAAAATCTATGTATGTATTAGGGAGAACATACATAAATGATCATTCTTTATGGATGTTGATTCAACACATGTTCATTAAAAATAGGGAATTTCAATAAATGCTCGCTCAACAAACCTTCTTCCATCTTCCGCTTTTTGTGTTTATTTTCTGTTGCCATTGAATAACCCTAAACGGCGCTAGAAGAGAGTTAAATTTTCAAACAGAGAAAGGAGAGAAAGGGTACAGGGGAAAAAAGAGAGAGAGTGGTGTGTATAGTCTTCAAAAGGTTGAGTTGATCGGCATTAAATGCCAGCCGTTTCACGTACAATGCAATGCAAATTCATCATTAAAACCTCCTCGGTATTAGAGTAAACTCGACATTATTGATGAATTTAACTAATGAGAAATATTTAAGAGTATTAGTATTATACTTATTTTTCTAATTTTATTTTGTAAAAATTATAATTATTTTCATGTATTCACAACTTCGGGCACAAAACAATAGTAATTTCGTGGCTTACTTAACGAATTATACGTTGTATAATTCGTTTTGGAGCTTTGCCGGTCTACTTCAATTTGGGCATTTATTTCCCTAAACCCTAAACATCCTCCGTGATATTTTAAACGGCATTTTATTTCAAAATACGGGTATGGGCATTTTAAAAGGGATAATAGCCTGTAAATACAACAACTTTGCATTTTTCCTGGAATTGCACAGGAACTTTTTTTTGTGGGATTTTGTCTCAATTTTGCACACAATCAAAAATTGCCCCAAATTAATTAAACATTGACCTGGCTGCTTGAGAATTCCAACATGGAAAAAAATCAATAATTAATATAAAATGTATTTTATGCCTAATTAAATAATAGACACATCATTATTTCAAAGGTGTTTTAACATTACGCATAGTTTACCAACTTTTGTTGTATTAACATTCCAGAAAAAATGCAAAGTTGGTGTATTTACAGGCTATTATCCAATTTAAAAATATAGTAATGCCCATACCAAAGTACGCCGGCAAAAACCAACTGAGCTTTTCGCCTCTTATCAGTTGTTTATTTTATATTCATTTTTTTACATACTTATATTTGTATCCCAATCTTTGAATTGACGATGCATGTTGCACACAATTTAATGATCTAATTAGAATGATTTCTATAAAATAAAATTAATTTATAAGAATGAAAATAATAGTTGTTTTTTATCTCCACCACCAACATTATATAATAGATTATCCTTTAATGCACTAGACTCCAAAACCTAAATAAACATTGACACGAAAAAATAGAGTGGGAAAAAAACGTCGAGGGACACAACTTAAAGAATAGGTTGTGTAACTTCTTCACCGCTGCTGTCGTCACCTCCGCTCCCGCTTGAAACCTTAGGCCCCCACCCAGCATCCAGCACGCTCTCAATCGTGGAGCTTGTAGCAGATACGCCATCCTCAGTGTTTAACGATCCTGTGGGTTCTTTGAACAATCTGACCAAAGCTTTCCAGTTATCTTCACCGTGAAGCATGTATGCACGCCATATAGGGCGTTCCTGTATTCACACAACGTAAAATTAGTTTCCCATCCCGAATAACCAAATCTGTATGTTTGACATGTCTCATAATAAAAATATAACCTGTGCCAGTTGCTTCCAACCCCATTCGGTTGCAGTGATTCGGTTTGTATCGTCGTCAAATTTTGCCAGAGGGTGCTCAACAAGGTCATTAAAACGTTTGTAGCGTCGCTCCCACTCTCGAAGTTTTCGCGCGAGTTCCTCAAGCGTGAATGTAAAATAATATGGCTTACGCGTCAATTTCTTGTGAAAACCTTCCAGGTGAGCTTCGTTCTTACATAAAGCGCCAGCCTCCCATCGGCCCTTGCTTAGCTCCCTCTGAAGCTCGAAAAGCACTAGGGACTCGAGACTGTTGTTCCATGGTGGCTTGTAATATATACTATCTTGGTCAATGGGAGTGGGTATCATTTCTAGAGAATTATTATGAATATTTTGTTCTCCACGAAAAATGTGTATCCATTGGTTTTATAGACGATCACGAGGGTGTATACACTGGTGGTTTATAGTACTATAGTTGTTGGCCTCATTAATTATGACTACAGTGAGAAGTTGTATGAAAGTATTTAATTATGGATAATTGAATTGCCGATATAAATTCGTAAAGGCATTTCTAATTGCCTGCATTTGTCGCCTTGTTTCTTTACATGCATTTTTTAGCCAATTATTTTTCTATTTTCATAATTCATAAATTTTTGAAATTTCTAATCTTTACATGTATTTCATTATTCAACACCACTAATCAACACTACTTATATGTTTCTTTTATAAAAATTAAATATATTATATTGAAGTGAACATATTAGTCTAACTCATAACTGTAAGAGGTGGGATCATCGTTAATTATAATATTCTTGAATTTTATTTATTAAAACTTATTTTATATATAGTTATTTAAATTAAAATATTGTAAATATATTGTAATATGATATTATATAACTATAACTATAGTGAGAAGTTGTATGAAAGTATTTAATTATGGATAATTAAATTGCCGATATGTATTCGTAAAGGCATTTTTAAATTGCCTGCATTTGTCTCCAATATTTTTACCGGTATTTTATAATCAATTATTTTTCTATTTGCATAATTCTTATTTTTTATTTTCAAAATTATAATCTTTACATATTGTATATTGTTTTATTATTTTTTTTTTTCTAATTTGCCATAGTCTAAATATATAATTTTACATTATGACATTATTATATTATTCTATAACATTTATATGATAAATGTTGATTTATAATATAAAGTTGGAATAATATTCCATAATCGGTTAAATGAATATTCACATCACAATGTATTTGAGCCGACCTTTTTCTCTGATAAAGGTCTTTTTGGATTGCCTAAATGAAATTACAAATAGCTTGAACCGGCATTTTTATGCCAATGTAGAAAACTCTAAATTATAATTTGACAATCAAGCCTTCCACGACAAAATTTGATAAAACTTATACATAATATTGTATTTTTTCCAAATCATAAAAACATACATGCTTCGTAATGAATTGTCCGAACAACCAATCAAATGTTACGCTAGTTCTTCATAAGCCGCTTCGCCTTCTTCAGACAGTCGATACAACGAAGCACAATACTGCTGCCTCCAAGTGGGAATATGTTTTGGTTTAATTATTTGCACATCACAACCTGTAATGAGGCATTCCATAAATTTCAGGGCAAAAACCCCACAGTCGTCCGAATTGTCTTGTTGTGGGGGATGTTCATATATCTCCAACGCCCATACATCTTTTAATTCCCCTTTTGGTACTTTATATTTCCAAACACCGCACTCTTTGCAAACCCGAGCCAAGTTCCTTAATGCAAACTTGAAGGACGACAGTGTCATCGTTCGACGCCTTACCCTTGACTGCGAGTCATATACAACCACCTTTTGCTCTTCGATCTTGACTTCATAGCAAACCCAATGTTTATTCGCATGACCAATACCCACAACTTTGTCGGCATTGGCCCAACAAACGGAATTGCCGCCACGGGGCAATTTACCTTCCACAAAAGGCTTCAAATGCTTATTTACAAAATCGGGAGTTGGAGAAGTCATGGCCAACTAGTCACGTAATATAACGAATAAACATTAACTTTCAATATAGTGGGAAGGTTAAAATTAATGTTGTCATAATAAGTTAGTGAACTATACTTACCCAACCTATATGTTCAACTGTGGTCCACGACTTCAGGAATTTGTCAGTGTGTTTTTGGCTTCGCAAAAGAAGCATTCTGACAATTACATCAATGTTCTACAAGAAAATAACTTTAATATTAAAGGCATTTGTTTGAAAGCATACAGTAGTACACTAGTGGGATGCCAATAAGAATAATCAACTTACCGAATCAGTCAACCAGCCATGCGGTTCCCAAATACTCCTGAAAAAATCATCCTTTGCTTTGTCAACGACCGGTATATTCTTCAAGTAACGATGTTCATTCACCAACTTACGAGGTCTATTACTGTACAAAATTGGTCAATTAATATACATTCTATTGAAAAAACTTTGTTGGTGATGCACAAGTATTGCATATCAGTGAATCCAATAAGTCATCAAATGCGATATATTCTTACTTTTGCTGGTCGTACCACGCTTTAAATTTATCAAACCATTGTTTATCTGAGATGACCAATGGATAAGCAACCTCCATATCTCCATGGACCAGTTCTTTATCTTCCTCATCGGGCTCACCAGAATCATCCTTATTGCCCACACTAGAATCCCCCTCATCATCATTTCGTCCGACAATGCCAATTCCATCATCAATTTTAGGCGAATCCCCCTCATCATCATTTGGCCCGACATTGAATATTCCTTCCTCGGTGTGAGGAGAATCCCCTTCATTGCGAAATCCCTCAACAAGTTGAGGGGCATCTTGTAACACCCGGACTTTTCAATAGTCATTACGGGTCTCTTAAATCTAATTAACGATATAGATTTATGCTATGAATGAAATATGAATATGTTAAAGTTATAAAATGATAGAGAATGATGATATGTATAAGTTATGAAGCCTTATGCAAGGAGTTTTCGCATAAGTGCTAGTTTT
>JAYJMF010037963.1:0-21395 GCA_036873715.1 Salvia sclarea
GAAAATTGAAGTCGTAATAATAGTGTGTATTAATTTATTTATTCATATACGAATTTATTTTGAAATTTTAAATTGTCGTAATTTGTTCATTCTAAATCCATTTTTTGTATATCATATATCAAATTAAAGTTCGTAACACGATCTTTAATTCAAGATGCATATTGCATATATTTTTATTGAAAGATAGAGAATTTTAAGAAATAATTCAATTTTATAAATAAAATTAAAAAAATATTCTTATTTTTATTTTTATTTTTAAAGTTTTAAAAAGGTCTCCCACTAATCACACTATCCTAAAATGATGGAATCATGTGGTATAATTTTTTTGATCTGCATTGTTTAAATATCTAATAAACTATCAATTTTAAAGAAATTATAAAATTGCCATTCAATTTGAAATCAATTTCAAATTGATTTCAAATTATGGATTTGTCTTTAAAGATATATAGATTGGTATGATGAACTTAGTGGGAATTTAGGTATCACCTTATCATATTTAAATTAAGCATCATAGTGTTATCACATCATTACCAATTTACCACTTTATACCATGAGAGCCCTATGCCAATATACCATGTGCCTATTATGGCAAATTCTTTGTGATTCCATTTCCAAATTAAACTATCTCATGATATATTTTTCACCAATACCCAATTTCTATTTATTTGATAACTTGAATCAACTCTTATCGAGAATCCTGCCCTAACTTTCCTATTTAAATTAATAACCCATTATTCCGTCAAGTGATATTAATATCTCGATTATACCTCAATATTTCCATTCTTGAAAATTCCATTTCATTGTTATAGTGATAAATTAATTATCACTAGAGTAATTTCTATTTATTTTGTCAACCTACTATTCCATCACCACCATGCAACCATTTTCAATAAATATTCCACTTTACCACCTTTGCATGGAACCATATTTCTATTCAATTTCTATTATTCCACATTACATGAAATTAATTCATTTCATGTCTTGAATAGAAAGGTCCTATTTTATTTCCTTAGCCATAATTTTCGAGACCTTATATTATTTTTCCAAAACATTAGATTTTCAACCATTTCCTAATTCAAACCTAAATATCATGGTTTAATTTTTGTTATCAAACCATGAGTCTTGAACAAGAAAAATCAAGCCAACACCACCTCCTCCTTTGCCATTTTCACGGCACACACACGCATTATTTCATAATGTGATTTTCAAACCATCTCTATACCATATCACTTCAATTCACATCAACCTCACCGTATACCAATAGAAATGAGAATCAAAACACCACATCTCCACATTAATCAAAACATTCATACACTACAACTCCTAACCCTTGTCAAATCAAGTATACTTGGCAAACAAACCCACCTCCATCACCCATGGCTGGACACCTCATCTATGACTCATCACTAACACATATTTAAGCCCCAAAAACACACTAAAAATCTGCATTCCTCTCATTACAAACTCTCCATTTCTCTTACTAAGCAAAACACTCTCATCTCTCTAGCCAAGAAACTCTCAGCTCTCTCTCTACTCCAAGAGGCCGACGCCTCCTACACTTCAAACACCACCTCTTCTCCTTCCATTTTACTCAACAAGGCATGCAGCCCCCTCACCTTGGAAGCTCACGGCACGTCGAAGAAGGGAGGAGGAGAGTCCAAGTCTTGCCATTTTCTTCCTTTTTGTGTCATAGGTAAAAATGAGATAGCCTCCTCTATCCCTTTCCTTCTTATCACATCAAAATCTCACTCATAACTTCCATTTTATTTGTCAAAAATTGTTGAAACCCAACTAGTGGAAAGGATCACCCCATCGCCGTCGGCTATCGCCTCCAAACCGCCGCCGCCGCCGTTAGCATCACCACCACCACCCTTGTTTTCTCCTCTCATTTCACTTACAAGGTTGGTGAACTTTATATCTCAACCCCTCCTTCACATGCATGGCATATAAGTTTAGGTTTAGGTTATTTTAGACCACCTTTGTTGAGTATATATGCGTGCATGTGTAGATCTATGTGTAGATCTAAGTTTTTCCTTGAATTATCTATGTGATTCATATATTTCCCTTGATGATGAGTGTGAATAAGTGTGTGCATGTGTAGATATAAGTGGTAAAATGAATTGTTATGGAGGAAAATAAGAGAATATGGCTTGAAGGTGAAATACATGTGTTGGTGTGATTTACTTTGATGATTTGATGATGTTTTGGGAATCTCTTTGGCACAATCTGAAATGAGGGGATAAAATGATGTTATTGGCTAAGAAATGTGTATAATAATGTATATTCCATGGTGTGTTGTTGTTGGTTTCGAATTTGGAAAAGAAAGAGAAAGATACTATACTTTATAACTAGAAAAGAGAAAAAGGAAACTTTGGCAGTTTCTGACCACCCACTTACTCGATTTTTCCAACAGCCTAAATCAAACTTTTTGAGTCTGGAAAAATTATCATGCATAGGTTATTTAGTCTAATATTTTTGGAAAAAATTCCAGATATAAATTCGGCCTGTAACTATTTTTAAAAATTCCCTTCTCACTACTGCGCAGACTGTCACTGCATAAAGTGACAGCTTTGGCACATTTACTTGTGAGAATTTTTAGATATAGTAAACCTTTACCAATTAACCCCAAATTTTTACCATAGATAAAAGAAAGTGTTTAGAGTGCTCTGTAATTTTTCCAAAGTCCAGAAACGAGTTTTGCTATTTTATTAAAATCTCTTTTGCAAACTGTCCTAAACTGCCATTACATATGTGACAGTTTTGGATCATTGGATGGTACCAATGCTTTGAGCCCTAAACCTTGATATAATAATCTAATATTTTTACCCCAAGTGATTTCTTCAGCCTACAAACCAAAAATAATTTTTCTCAAAATAAATTCAAGCCCTAATTATTTTATAGAAATTATTTTTACCAAACTGCCACTGCTTATAGTCACTATGAGTCCAGAATATTGAAATAATTATAACTTTCAAACCATGAAAAATTTAGAGTTGAAATTTTTACATGATCTACCTACTGACCTCAGGTACATATGTGTAAAATTTGAGAATTTGGAATTGAGTTTCTATTTTTAGAAATCTGTTCTGCCCAATTGTGACTTTGGAGGTTTGATGAGTTGATGTATGATTTTGTGGTTGAATGTCTTTGATGCATGGATATGAGCATCCCTAAGTGTGTACACTGAAATAATGGTGATGAATATAATATTCGATGATTGAATTGAATTTGTGGATGATGAGTATGATGATTGATGATTAAATTGGAATTGTTGGTAATGAGTTATGTTGATAACTCAAAATTGAATTATAGTGTTGAAATTCAATCATGGGATTGAATCATGAATAATATGAGTTGTTATACCATGACGAAATGGTGATATCTTTGAGGGATTGTTGATTATGATGATTGTGGTGTTAAGTGAAATAAGGAGTTGAAATGTGAGGTGATGAAATTGAAATATTGAAAGGGAAATGATAAACATGTCTAGGACATGCATGACATCCTCATTATATATGATATATTGAGTGGGTATTGGTGATATGCTTCATGATAGGAAGCTAGCTGAGGAACACCTCGGAGAAAGTGGGTTCACTTTCCCTATTCCAAAATATTTTGTAAATGATTATCAAGTAAGTAATTTTAGAAAATGGTGAGTGCCCTCTGGGATATGGTTTGTGGCTCGGTATAAACGTACTACCGAGTTTGTTGATTATTGAAAGGGCGGGCTATAAGGGAGGTTATGCGCAGATTGTACAGGAATGCGAGTTTGGTGTGATGCATTACCTTGTACCAGGACCCGTACGATATGATTCGTCTCGTCCAGAACAAACATATCCATTGAGCAGGATTATATGGCCATGGTTGCCAGTTTGAGGGCTGAGTGATAAAATCTGTTTTCATGCATATATATCATTTTTGGATATATTTAGTCATGTCTCTTACTTACTTGATATTTTTCTGCTGGCATGAATCCACTGAGTGCATCTAGTACTCAGCCCACGTTTATTTTCAAATATTTTCAGGTGATGGCTTGGACGAGGTATGAAGGAGCATGCTGGGAATGTGCTAAGGCTTTTGAGATGTTGCTTGGTCTGCTTTTGTGGTTTGAATTTGTGGCTAGGATATACACTGCAAACCTTAGATCCTTGGAAGCCCTTGAGCAGATGTGTTGTGCGTGTCGTCTCGAGTAGAATCATGTTGTCACTTGAAAAGAATTTGTTAAGCTTAAGTTGTGATGTGGAAACCTCTAATACAACTATATTATCGTTTATCAGACTCCGCTTCTTTCCTAATATAAAATTATGGTTTTTTGAATATTGGTCTTTTGAATAACATATTTGCTCATAGGCAGACAACCCATCAATTCCGCATAGGGTGGGGTTGGTGGGCTGTCATATTTATATTGGTTGAGATTGAATTGAATGTTGATATTACCTTGGATTGGTGAAAATTGATGTTGGGTTGTAGGTTGATATTGTTGTTGGTTACTTGGTTTAGTACTTGAATGGGGAGTGGAACTGGAGGAAATTATTTTCCTCAAGATCAAGATTTAGAAGATGAAGAAGAAAATCGACTAGAGGAGCAGGAAAATGAAATAACTGCAGGAAGAACACAGAATACTGTTACAAGAGGCAGAGGTGGTTGGGCACCTCAGGGTAAAAGAAAGCGAAAGAAAAGAGAATTGACATCTGATGCTTGGGAAGGATTTACTGTTTTGGACGAGGGCGAAGGGGATCCTCCAGCAGAAGCAAGGAAAGAGTTATGTAACAGTTGTGCGACTCGCATTACCGCCTATTCAGACAAAAACGGCACCTCGGGTTTGTGGAAGCATAAAGTCTCATGCAAGGCCAAGCAGCCAGTGAAAGATGTCCAAACAAAGCTAACTTTCAAAGATTGTGTCGATGAGGGTAGTGGTACATTATCGAGCTGGAAATTTCCACATAAAGAATCTAGGCTTGCCTTAGCCGAGATGATTGTTCTTGACGAGCTTCCAGATTTCAAAATCTCAGGTCGACAAATAATACGAGAGGATTGCGTGGAGTTGTTTGCCGAGAATAGGGGTAACTTGAAGTCTTTTATCAATGACAAAGACATGGGCAAGGTGTCTAACACCACTTATTGTTGGACATGCAATAAATAACACAAATGAAATTTATGTTACAGCTCATTTTATTGGGGCGGATTGGAACATTTACAAAATAATCATTAGCTTGACACAAGGCTGATGACATTGGTGAAGCAGTTGTTGATGTACTGAAAGACTGGGATTTGAATAACATCTTATATTGCATTATTGATAATGTAAGTAAAAATGATGGGGCGGTGAGGTATGTTGGTAGGTCCCTTGACTTATGGAATACCAAGTTGGTGGGAAGTACCTCCATTTGCAGTGTGTAGCATCTGTGAGACAAGTCAGAGAAGTTGTAAAGTGGGTTAAGAGCTTACTGATAATAAGATCACATAAGTTCTACAAGATAACTATAAATTTGACAAGCTATGTTGAAAACCGCCTATGTTTAGATGTGCTTACAAGGTGGAACTCCACCTATTTGATTCTAGAAGCTGTTGAAAAGTATGCGGTGGGAATTAGGGTGTTTGGATCAGTGAACCAGTCTCTTGTGGATGAATTAAATTCGAATAGGAAGATTGGGTCAACGTGAGGAAGATGATAGAATATTTGAAGATATTCTATAATTTTACACTTTTATTCTCGGGCACCACTTATGTGACATCGCATTTATTTTTCAAAGAAATGACGAGCATGTTTGAGGAGATTTCTAATTTGGAGATGAGCCCTAATTAAAAGATGAGGTTCATTGCGAGGAAAATGAAGCAAAAGCTTGGCAATTATTGGCTAGAGACCGAAGAGTTGAATCCGATAATGAACAAATTGGTCTACATTGCAGTAATATTTGATCCAAGGCAGAAGATGGACTACGTGGAAACGTGCTTGGCTAAAGTGTATGGAGATGATCGGGCGGCGATATTATGGGCACATTTGAAAGAGCTAATACATGAGATGTTCGATCTTCACAAGATAAAGCAACAACGAGCTTTAGCTTGTACTCCAGCAGAAAGTGCATCTCAGTCTCAACCTTCTCAGACTCAGCCTTTCACCAATCGATACTTCACAGCGAAAGCAGGGCCGAGATAATAAGAGTATCGTGCCTGTAAGAATACTATCTAATGCTCCTGATTTTTCTGAGCTTATCATTTATTTCTCTGAGCCACAACATATTGAGGAGAAGAGTGGAGATGGAGATAATGAGGGTATTGATACATTTGATATACTCCATTGGTGGTCGAAGGATGGTGTGAAATATAGGGTTCTTTCTGAGATGGCAAAAAATATCTTAGTTATTCATATCTCTACCATTGCTTCTGAGTCTGCTTTCAGTATGGGGGGTTGAGTGCTCGACCAATTTAGAAGCTCTTTGAATTCCGAGATGGTTGAAGCACTCATTTGTTCCTCGGATTGGTTGAGATCGAGTTCAACATTTATGCTTGATGAAGAAGATCTATCAGAAGAATAACAAGCGAAAGTCTATCACAATGGTATTCATTTAGTTTATTTTTAATTAGTTATACATTCCATCATTATACCTAGTTGAGCTCATTTGCTCCTTCTCCAAATTCACCACATTGTTGAACCCTTACGCCTCCGCGGAGGAGACTCTGTATGCCTTCAGCCACGACATGAAGCCGAAGATGGCGATTCTAGCAGGCTTCACCATTGTTAACGCATTTAAGGATTCCATCAGAGACGGGTGGAGAACCATCATCGAGTGTCTGTTGAAGCTCAAGAGGCTGAAACTACTCCCACAGTCTATCATGGAGCCTGAAATGGCTCCAAAGTTGGCTCCAAAACCGGACTCTGTTGTTCTCCCCACCAATGACCCAAAGTATTCCAAGAAACGCCAGAGCTCTGGCATAACTGCCAAATTTCCGAATTTTATGTCGATGGAGAATGTCGAAGATGCTCTAAATCAAGGCCTAAATGAATTCAAACAGAACACGACAATCATTCAACAATGCCAAATCGGAAGCATCTTCAGCACAAGTTCAACTCTGCCCGAGGAGTCTCTGCTGAATCTTGGGCGCTGCATTATATTTGCTGCAGTCGGAAAAGGGCAAAAGTTCAGCACCCCGGTGGAAGAGGAGGAGACAGTATCATTCTGCTGGGAGCTTATCAGCTCTATGTCTCTGGCTAATCGACACAGAGTGTCAGTGTTCTGGCCTTACTACAACGATTACTTGCTTGAAGTGACGCAGTTTCCTCTATTTTCACCAATTCCATTCTCCGAGAAGGCCATCATATCACTTATGAAGATGTGCCTCAAGCTTCTAGCCTCAGATCAATTCTTGGACGGGGCGGAGGAGCTCATCTTCAATTCGATCAATCTGATGTGTCGGATGGAGAAGGAGATCCTAGAAATCTGTTGCGAGTTTCTGCTGCAGGCATCGAGCAAGATCATCACAGATTATCCCAATAAACTTCAGACGCAGGTGGGATGGATGTTTGTTTTGCATCTGCTATCCGTTACGGGCCGTCACCCTGAGGCATATGATCATGGTGTAGAGACCCTGATCCATCTCATGTCCGATCAGGACCACATAACACATACAAACTACACCTACTGCATCGATTGTGCCTTTGCCTTTGTGGCGCTGAGAAATAGCCGAGTAGACAAGAATATGAAGATAATGGATCTGTTGGCCGAATCAGCCAGTTTGTTAGTGGAGTGGTACAAAGGCGGATACTCAGACCCAGGAAGCAGCATGAGCGTCGGGAACAACGAAAATAACATCTCAGTCGAGGAGAGCACGAGAATCTACAACCCTATCAGCTTCTTCCAGAGGCTTGGAGAGTCCTTAAAAAAGACGAGTCTTACCAGGCGTGAGGAAGTAAGAAACCACGCGGTTCTATCTCTTCAAAAAAAATTCCTGCTGGGTGAGGAGCTCTTGTTCACTTCCACAAGCTGCATCAACGCCTTCTACAACATCATATTTGCCATGGTCGACGACTTGCACGAGAAGATACTGCAATACTCGAGGCGGGAGAATGCGGAGAGGGAAACGAGAACCATGGAAGGCACGCTAAAGTTGTCGATGGAGGTGTTGACGCATTTGTACCTACATTTCTTGAAGCCCATTTCAGAGAGTAATAACTTTAGGACGTTCTAGCTAGGAATCCTTCGGAGAATGGATACGTGCATGAAGGCCGACCTAGGAGAGTATGGTGAGTCGAAGCTGCCGAATATAATTCCGGAGTTGTTGAGGAATATGGTGATGAGTATGAAGGAATAGGAGATTTTGAAGATCACAGAAGAAGATGATTTGTGGGATATAACGTTTTACCAGATACAATGGATAGCTCCAGCGCTCACGGATGATTTGTTTCATGAGGGAGTCAAAAACACTGATTAGATTACATATTTTCCAACATATCAAAGAATACCCAACTCTCATTTTACATCAAATCAAAATAAATATAAAAGGAAAACAACGAAATATCCCCTAAAGAAGTAGAATACAAAAAGTGTCTACTTTACAAAGTAAGTATAGATTGCTTATTATATATCCCTATAAGAATTAATGTGTTGTGAACCTATCACATTTAGCCCAAATATTTTATATAAAACTGAACTGGATGAATGAAAAATATTAAATTTATTAAACATGTGAAATTGGGTTGAAACTGGTATTTTAATAGAACGTGAAACTTGTACATTTTGTCCTCGACCTCCAAATCCTGGCTCTATCTGAAATTACAAGTATTGAATCCTCTAGAAAAATATGATCGTTATCATATGAAAGCAGTTCCAGTGAAAATAACGTAAAAAGGAACACACGCGTAATAAAATCTAAAACGTGTCATTTTCATTTGCAATAAATATTTTCTTGGCAAAATACTAACTCTTCGAGTGTAGTGATGCACAAATGGACCCATAGACAAACAAAGTCTCTTCAAACATCCTGGCTAGAGGCGGCTGAGTCGTATGGGGTGTGAATTAGGGTGTTTGGATCATTGAACCAGTCTCTTGTGGATGAATGGAATTCGAAGAAGTATAAGGGTAGTCCCCTAGAAATGCCTCAAGAGAAAGATTGGGTCGACGTGAGGAAGATGATAGAATATATGAAGATATTCTATGATTTTACACTTCTATTCTCAGACACCACTTATGTGACATCGCATTTATTTTTCAAAGAAATGACGAGCATGTTTGAGGAGATTTCTAATTTGGAGATTAGCTCTAATGAAGAGATGAGGTCCATTGCGAGGAAAATGAAGCAAAAGCTTGGCAATTATTGGCTAGAGACCGAAGAGTTGAATCCGAGAATGAACAAATTGGTCTACATTGCAGCAATATTTGATCCAAGGCGGAAGATGGACTACGTGGAAACGTGCTTGGCTCAAGTGTATGGAGATGATCGGGCGACGATATTATTGGCACATTTGAAAGAGCTAATACATAAGATGTTCGATCTTTACAAGATAAAGCAACAACGAGCTTTAGCTTGTACTCCAGCAGGAAGTGCATCTTAGTCTCAACCTTCTCAGACTCGGCCTTCTTCACCAATCGATACTTCACAACGAAAGCGGGGCTGAGATAGTAGGAGTATTGTGCCTATAAGAATACCATCTAATGCTCCTGATTTTTCTGAGCTTATCATTTATTTATCTGAGCCACAACATATTGAGGAGAAGAGTGGAGATGGAGAATGAGGGTATTGATACATTTGATATACTCCATTGGTGGTCGAAGGATTATGTGAAATATAGGGTTCTTTCTGAGATGGCAAAAGATATCTTAGTTATTCCTATCTCTACCATTGCTTTTGAGTCTGCTTTCAGTATGGGGGGTTGAGTGCTCAACCAATTTAGAAGCTCTTTGAATTTCGAGATGGTTGAAGCACTCATTTGTTCCTTGGATTGGTTGAGATCGAGTTCACATTTATGCTTGATGAAGAAGATCTATCAGAAGAAGAGCAAGCGAAAGTATATCACAATGGTATTTATTTAGTTTATGTTTAATTAGTTATATATTCTATCATTCTACCTACGTATATTTTTCTTACTCATATTTTTTTACAGTGATAAGGTCTCTTGGTCATGGATATGGTGAAGCACAAGAAGCTAATGCAAGTGGCGTCGACGGCATAGGCACGAGCACATATGTGATTAGTCCGATGGAATCGGTGGTTGATCTCACTGTCGGTCGTGGAGATAATGATCTTGATTGATATGTTATTCATTAACTGTTTGTTAGTTTGTTATGATTGTTGGATTTTGAACTTATGTTATTTATATATGTTTGTTGTCTTGTTGAATTGTGGTGAACGATGAATGATGATGGTGATGTTAGTTTAGTTGGAACTTTGGAATTACCATGAAATCATTTAAACATCAATTGTTGTTTGTTCTTGTTAATTGTTGCTTTTGGTTTAGGAATTGAAAAATAGGAAAAAGTATATGTCGAAATTTTTGTTTGAAAAATAGGGTTCGTTGTTTGTTGAATTTGTTTTTTAGGAATTGAAAAAATATGAAAAAAATATATATCGAAATTTGAATACTCAAATTGGTGTTTGAATATACATTTAATTTATTTGTTGTTCACTTGTTTGTTGGATTTGGATTTGAATAATTTGATTTGGACTTTAAAAAAATAGGAAACAATGGAAAACATAAAAAATATATGACGAATTTGAGTTTATAAAAATATTTGAATTAAAACAAATAAAAACCGACTCCTTGTCTGGTTCTTCCGATTAATCAGTACTGAGACCGACTGATACCGATAGAACCAAATATATTATATGGGACGGTACCCGTAGCCAAAAAAACGGAATTTCCGGTACCGATTACCAAGCCTATTCTTGACAGTAGGGAAAAGGGAAGGGGATTAGGAAGGCCGTTACTATTAAAAGTAATTTATGCATTAGAGGCAACAAGTGCAAATCGTATAATTCACACCCACAAATTTCAGTTCTAAAATTGAAATGGTGTAATAAACTTTTAGAAATAAATAGTTAGGACATGACATATTTTTGCAGCATGGTCTAACGACGACATCCTCAAAAGATGATAGATTTGAGATGTGTATATAAATTAATATATGTTTGATATGTAAAGTACTGCGGTATCTAGCTACTACATATATAATTCATCACAACATTAGTAGTTAATAATATAATAATAATAATATGATTGTTGGTTTATTCAAAAGACACACTCACACAAGAAATAGAAATGTTGGCTCTAGACATATATGGAATCCTTTACACCGTGTGCATCTATTTTAATATTCCAAGTTTGATTACTATATACATATAATGTAGTGATAGTATATGTTTTCTCAGGTGGAAAATGACAGTTTATAATTTTCTGCTAACTAGTATTTTAGTTATGGCTTCACAGTTATGAACAGCCAACTGCTTCCAACAAATCAACTAATTAAAAAAAATTATTGGGGCAATCATGGAATCACCATAATCTTTTTCCTTGTTTATACCGAACTTTAACTTCTATAAGTAGAATATTAAACAAGATTCTCTATAGTACATAATTTATTTAACTTAATTTGTCAGAATAATAATGCATATATTGATCATATTATCATATCATTGCACACATTCTTGTGTTAATTTTTATTGGAATCACATTATTCCGCAAAACAAAAATTGTGTGGTGCCGGAAATATGTAGAAAGTAATTTCTAAATTCAGCAGTACAAAATGTAACAAATTAAGAAAGAAATTATACATAAACAAGCCTACGAAATTCCCACCAAGCAGACTGCAGAAGCAAACACTACGTTGTAACTAAATTATTTTATTTAATCGAAGATTTGTATAATTCCGACACAGAATAAGAAGGTGAACAGGTATTTTCATCCTTGTTATTTAATTATGATGGGAGAATTGCTTTTTATGTTCCATAGTTTTAGCATTTTTTCGAAAATATCTCACTCTAAAATTAATTATTAAAAAGTACATATCGTTTCAGAAATCGGACGAAAATGTCCCGGAAAAGGAAAATCGGCGTCGGGAATGACTAGGATTGTCGGATTATTGACGTGGAATTCTAGTCACGTTCCCGACACCGGATTTATTTTCGGGATATTTTTATCCGATTTTCGAAACGACATATACTTTTTTGTAATTAGCTTTAGGACGTGATATTTTCGAAAAAGCGCTAAAATCATGGGACATAAAACTCAATCATAAGTTCAAGAGTATTCATACGTGTACGAATATAGCACCGGGAGTAACTTTTTTTGGTTTGCTGTGACATTAATTTTTTTAATTCAAACCGCACTAAAGAAACTTTTGTTTGCTAGCTGGATCTTCCTGTCCAATTCATTAATTAAGAATCCCTGTTATATTAATTATTTCTCACTAGAGAAGTGCTCCTTGAAATTGATTGCAGGAATAAAAAAAAATTAACAGCAGACCAGAAAAGACGCCGTCGATGCGTTATTTAAATAAATTGCTCTTTTTTATATACTACATTAAATATAATTACATAGTAGATTACAATTTACACCTAATAGATTCTTTTTCCTATAAATATAATTATAATAAGATGACATATATAAAAAGTACTACTGTATTATATATAGTAGATTCATAGGCTCGTTTTGACGAACCACTGACCAAACCTAGGTTCGGATGCTCACAAGGTTGGTTTATTTCGCAATTTTAACCCTTTTCTTGCTTCAGTTTAAGAATGAGTAAAGAAATAAGTGAACAGTGTTGTGTTAGGTATATATATCAAAGGTTTGAAAATTCCATGGTTGGGATGGGAAGTAGGTGTCTCACCTAACCCAATAAAATGATTACTTATGTTTTGTTTTTATAATGATTACATTATTTTATTTCTAAAATTCTATGGTTGTTGACGAGTTTGATGATTCGAAGGTGCTAATTATATCAATGATTCTTACTTGACTTGGTTTTCTTCTATTTTTGATTGGGACCTAGGAGCCTTGTCTCAATGGAGAATTTGCGACAGATGGAAAGATGAATAATAATCGATCGATTTCAAGTTTCGAAATTGATTTTAAAACATTATCGACGGAATTAAGCTTTCAAAAGGTAATTCACCCAAGTTCAAATTTGAGTTGAGCAAAATATATACTATTGTCAATTGACATGAACAAAATTATTTCTTTTGTTTGCTGTGACATGAACAACATATATATTGTCAATACATGAACATATTTTTATTATTGTTGTTGATTATTCATATACCAATTGGGGTTACTTATATCACTATTTTTCATATTAAAATAATAAATTTAATAATGAAATATAGATTGAATGGATAGAGGATCTAAACTGACATATAGGGACATAGGCACATACCAGGAATGTTTACGATATTATGCTCTTTTTATGATACATAATCCTTTAGCTGATGTTTACTTTGAGTGATAAGATAGATTGGTAAAATATAAGATCGTGTATTTGAATGATAGAATTATAAAATTAGTTTAAAATTAAGCAATCCATCATTTATCCATCAAAATTAACAATGAATTAGCTTGAATTATTTTTATCAATCCATCATATCATGCAAAGTAAACGGTATCTTAAGATTCACGAGATTAGGAACTACTCGGAGAAAGAAATACTACCTTAAGGTCGTCGTTAATTCGGATGGGAATTCGATATTTTCTTGCAGTTAAGTATATAACGTGACACTGTGGCACCATACATGTCACCAAAATTTATTTTGGTCAGCAATTAATCTTCGTATAAATTGATTTTAAAATATATACACTTAAAAGCCTTTTGAGATGTAGGCTGAAATCATGCCAGAAAGTCAGCACAACTGTACGTGAACAAAACAGTAATTTGATTAATCTTCTCATGTGAACTTCTCCATTATTACTATCAATAAAAAAAAAGTCTGAAAATGCAACTATATGTCGAAATTCTCAATCATTCGTTATCTATGAGGTTGATCTTTCCCCATAACCCCGAAAGGCCAAGCTTACTGGAAAATAAAAATGATCGAGTTCCATTTGGAAAACAAATTCATTGAATTGAGTTGATAACAATTCATTGACTAAAAATTATTGTGACCCGAAATTAAGGCTACTCTTAAAATTTACATTGAATTGATCACAATTCATTGTTTAATTTCTAGTTTTTCTAAAAATTTAAAAATAAAATGTGTTCATGTATGCACTACAGAAAATTTAGAAGATTAGTTTTATTCGCAAATAAAGCATCTCACGATTTAATGTAACAGCTAAGGAAAAGGATTGATATATTCCACTTTTTTGCTGATGCTCATATTACTTTGGTTTTATGCTAAAAATGAATTATTCGCACGATAAACATTTTATCATTTATGGTGACTGTGAGTGATTTTCTTTGATAAGGAATAGCTAGAAAACATCCACGACAATCTTAACTTTATTCCAAATATTTTGGTCACTCTTTAATGGCAATCACGAATTAACTGTACATGTGATCATGCTGGCAGTTATATAATTAATATAATATGATGAATACTATTTATTTTTTCTTTCCCTTTTTCTTTTAGCAACTTATAATGGCACTTTATTAGAATTATTTGCAAGGTGATAGTTGTAACTCTAGAGTGTATTCGTCTTAAATTTGAAATATTATCATATATCACATACGTGTCCTATTTGATAATGCTATGGTAAAACATTGTCAAATTTCCTATTAAATCGTTGTTCTCATGCAAATTCTCAATTTTTTTTTAATTTAATGCAGAAATTCAAAAGCCGCGTCACAGAGGACTCGAACCCGATCGAGACCTTTGGCATCAGGCATTATCCTACTACCACTAGGCTAACACACACACTGCAAATTCTCTATCTTTTTAATGTTCAATAGAATCATTATTAGGTACAGAGAGTAAGATTGTTCACTTCCTTGATACAAGAGTTCTAACGGGTAATGATATTTATTCACAAATGAGGAGAATATTATGGATCAAAAGTCATAAATCTAAATCTTATACAATAATTTACTGTTTCATAAACTTAAAAATAATTCGTAAAATAGTTATACCAATTATGTAATTTATTTATAAGAACTTACATATAAATTAAATAATTCTCTTTTGAAATCTATATTATGAATATATAAGAAACATGAAACTCGTCACAAATTCTTGATAAGTCGCGCCAAGGGGGACAAGTGTGCGAGTTCAAATCCATCTCATTGCAGCCTCCAAATATTAGTAACTTAAGATGGAATCATCAAAAGTTGCAAATCTTTTTCAGTGCATTGATAGTGTTTATCTTGTTTTTATATTTTCTTTAAGGACAACAATCTTATTTATTAGTGCCCAAAATATTATAAAAGACAAAAAGATATTCCCCCAACCAAAATAGAAAAGTCAAAAAAGCAAAGATGAAAATTACACCTCTCTATATCCTTTTCGACTTTTCCAAATAGGAGTATACAGTTTAGTGATTTTTGACAAAATGGACCCTCACATAAATAAATACAACCAAATAGGAGTAGTATTAATTAACTGAATAGACCATCATGCCTTTGAACCATCTTTAAACCATGGAACCATTTATTCTCTTTATGGATTTTTTTCTAAAATATATATAAAACTTAAAAGATTTGGGACAATATCTTTATTTGAGGTTAGATATTAAAGAATCTAGCTATTTGAAAATATTACTATTAAATTTGAAAGGCAAATATTTTAGCTTTATGTTTCATTGGGACTTGCCACCCATGTAAAACACATTGAGGTGAATTATTAACTTCCATTTCGTTTTTCACCTTAGACTAGTGTTCCTATAATTGAAATGTATACACATTTAGTCTTTCTTAAATATATGTGTTTTTGTTGGTAATATGAGAATACTTTTTACTCATAGTAATCTTACTAGTACAATATGAGGTATAATTTTTTATTTTATATTCACTATTATAAGACAATAATAGTTTGGATATGCTCTATAATACCATGACGTTTTTGTTAGAGTGTGGGAAAAGTAATAGCATAAATTTGCAGGTAATAAATCATAAATTCTATTGTGATAATAAACTGTGAGGAACTGAGGATATTTGAATCATCCAACATCAATTTGATAAAAGAAATATACTTTAATATATAAGATAGAATATCATCTCAAAAGAATGTTTAGCATCAGTTTTAATTTGAAAATACTAATCAATTATCGTAAATCAATTCATGTAGATAAAATCTACATTGCCACCGCTAGAATCAATTTCACAATTTAATGACAAAAGTAAACTATTTAGTGGTTGAGTTTGTGCGACGTGGCCCTAATATTTCCCTCGTTTTATGTTGGTTAATTGGGCATAATATGGGCATCTAGTTCTTTCCCTTAAACTAATGTTACTACTCTGCTTTGACTGAATGTGAGATACATTTTCTATAAACTAACTTTTCGTTTTATGTTGGTTTACATGGAAATGGGTATTAATGAATGGAATACAACTATACAATACAAAGTAATACAAATAAAACGACTTTGATTAACTCGTCGACGTTCTAGAATTATACCCATTAATACTAGTATATATATGACTATTAAGTTGGTTGCTTAGATTTAATCAGTTTATTGACGAAATGTTTGTGTTATATTGTCACCTTAAAAGAAAAAGAGTTAATACTACATCAAAATTTTCAACCATACGAGATCCAATTCGTTTGAAATTTCCCCTTGCCAAATTGAATTGGCAATTATACGAAAGTAGTGATTAATAATGGCTTCAAAAGATTTCAAGTGGGTGTGTGTTAACCTATTGGTATGAGTAGGAGCTTAATGATTGAGGCCAAAAGTCTCGGATTCGACTTCTTTGTTATGCGGTCTTTATAATTTCTGCATTAAATTAGTAATAAAAAAATAATTTCAAGTATCGAGAGTTCGAATTTTACAAATGCCTCGTAATAATTCCGTAACTCAATATTCTTTAATGAAATTTATCCTTATCTATATGGGATTGGCTAAAATAAGAATATATATATATATATTTTAAAATACAAATTATGAATTATTTTCAATACCAGATTATGAAGATCTATTTGAGATTTATTACTTTGTTGAATGAATTCATACACCAGGATTCAAAATCGATGAGAGACACAAAATTCTATGCTATTGAGGTGGACTCCTATATCTTGAGATATTTTTTATTATATTCCCACAGACCTAGATTATAAGGTGATGAATATATATCCTAAAAGCACATAATATTTTTTTTGCCAATTCTATTTTCTTGAATTCATACGCATTTCGCAACAAATTTATACCCGGTTCAACATTTTGTAGTTCAAATGTTAAAAATGGTTGATCACGCAGTCCCTATCCACTTGTACATATATATAAAAACTAAGTTTAAAGGTGACTCTAGCCTACTTAAATTATACTATTTGTCAATAAAAACTACGAATTTCACTAATTATATATAAATCCACATCTATTGCGATTTGCGACAACTTCATCAACCACATCCCTCGAGTAAAAATAAAACGCAACATAAAAATTAAGAAAATACTAGTACAAGGGAAATCTAGAATGGATGACGCATTTCATTCCAAAATCGCTGAGGACCGATGATAATAATACATTTTAGTTAGTTTGCTATGCGTATTCCGTGACATCTGCAATCAATCAGTTCGAGGATTCCATCTTTCCTTTACTCTTTAACGGAAAATACGTAAACTCCTAAAAGAAACGGACAGTATATTAATTTCTTTTTATGCAAAAACATTTTTAAAATTAAAAATAAAAATATAAATATACAGCAACAATTTCTAGAAGACTAATAAGCAGCAGTTTATAACAGACAAGCAATAAATACTGCGATGGCACGCAGTTTTGCCTTTGCAACAATTCCCAGAAAATTAAAGGAAAAAATAAACCGTGGGCTGCAATTTGGCAATTTTGTATATTTTAGTTTTACTACTTATTTATCTAGTCTACATTGAAGGAAATTATTCACTAAATATTAATTCCTTACAAATTCAAGAAAATGTTATCAAGATAATAATTAGAAACGCACAAGCTTCAAAGTCGTAAAACAATAGTGGGACGCTATACATGATTGGTCAATTGCGTAAACTTTATTTAATAAAATTAAATGTTATATTATAATAATCACATACAAATACCTATGAAACACACACAACAGTCAACGCATATGCAGAATTTCAATACTTGATCGAGTAAATTTTGTTTTGATTCCATTAGATATTTTGACAACTATTTCATTAATTAAGTAATTAATTTTCAGACAATGGAAGATATGAATCTGATTATGAACGAAGAGTTTTCACAATCGGTTGCTGTTGGCCGCATAAAACTGCCGGCAGTTACAGTTGGCCGCTTCTCTAATTAATTTATTTTTGTTAATTATTGACTAAGTACAATGTATTTCCACCATCATTCGTCATGCATTTCATCACCCATGCGTAGCTTTCCTTTCATAAATAAACTCAATTATTTTGTTTGAATCGTGAAAATTAAAATAACTAGAGAAAATAGGCGCAAAGGTTAAATCCGTAAATTACTATTCTAATGTAATTGCACTCTTAATTATGCATGCTAGAGCAGTAGAGCTCATTTGTTTATACGCCACGTAAAATATGGCTTTCAAATTTAAAAATAAAATAAAATATGGCATTTAAAAATAAAATAAAATACTAGCTCTAATTGATTCATTGATGTCTATATCCATGGATTGTCAACTCAAAGCAATATAGCGAATTGACAAACTGAAAATGAAATTTAACTGCTGCAAAATTATTTGTCGAATGTCTTTGTTGCTTTTTCAGTTTTATTTCATCTAATATTATTTAAGCATTATCAGTAGAAAATCGGAGTTTGGCGTTTATTTGGTTGACCCTCTTTCGAGTGATGCAAATCGAGATGATAAATATTACTTCCTCCGTCCTATGAGAATTGGCTCGTATTTTATTTCGGGGTGTCTCACGAGAGTTGACACGTTTTTTTTTTTGGACACTATTATTCACTCAACTTTAGATAATATATATTCCTATCATCAATTTATACCAATTTACACTACTTTATTATTCTCTTAAAATCTTGTGCCAAAAAAAAGAGTCAACTCTAATGGGGCGGAAGTAATACTAATTATTATTATCACATTGGATAAATCCTGTATGAGTTCTTTTATCGACTTGAAATTGTCAAATAACGTTGATATCTTGTTTGGAGTTTGGATTGTTCGATGTCCATGTCATTTTCAATAAGAAAACATAAAACAAGAAAAATAAAAGAAAGTAAACAACTTTTGTTTGGAAATTTTGGGTACGGATAATTTGGTGCATGTACCGATTAGTCAATATCTCGTGTCGCGACATTCAATTAAACTTTCGCTCTTTTAATTATTTTGTTTTAATTATTAGTACGAAAAAAAATAGTACAAAAGAGTGGATTAAGCCTCGGAGCCATAGGTTCAAGGTTGACATAGACTCCTTATTCAATAGAGAACTGAATCTGTTTGGAACCGGAGTTGTGGTTAGAGATTCGAAGGGGGCCATTGTCGTGGCGACATCAAAGAGAACGGGTCCATCATCGTCGAGTGCGATGATGGTGGAAGTGATGGTTGTGGTGTACGGCATTGTGCTATGTGTTGAACACCATGTTGAGCAAATCTCTGATTTTTACGGACTCTATTCTTGCAGCTAGGTTGATGGCAAATAAACTCGGAGGAAGAAGGTCAACTACTATCGGATGACGTCTGTGTTATTTTGAGAAGTGCTCAAGAAATATGCTGATAGGTGTCGTTCACATGTGTAGAGAGGCCAACAAGATTGCTCACGCTCTTGTGCAGCATGCTCTTGGCTCGTCTCATCCACTTGTGTAGATTGATAGTTTTCCCTCATGGCTGAGGGCAGTTGTTTTAGACGATATTTCCTGATTAATGAAATTCGATTTAAAAAAATATATATATATATATATTAGTACAAACTACTTTAATGTGGATTATCATATTGATACTAACGTAAAAAAGGTGTTTTATACAGTGTTAATTAAAAATATGACCAGTTCTGATAAGTAGAAAATCGAATTATTAGTAAGTATTATTGAATGCTAGGTGTGAACTACTATTGACTATGTACTACAACATTGAATATAATAAATTTAATATTATTTATTTCAATTAGGTAGAATTTACAATCACTATTTTCGGTGCATATTGGAATAAATTCATGTTCATGTATAATTTGTTTGCACAACTTTTTCGTATAGACACGATAACGACTCAATACGTACGAATTGCTAGTTAGTCTTGTGCATGATCGCGTATAATAGGGTGAATCACGCCATAAACACTAAATGTGATTGAATATGATCTGGTTATAAAAACCTTAGATAGAATTTCTACATTTATTTAGTAAATTATTATAAGAAAAGTGTTGCATAAATCATCCACCTCACCTTTAGGTGATATGAGAAGGAAAATAAATAATAAAATCCTATTAGATTTAAATGTAATTGCGTCATCTTCAATGCTCCAATCTCCATACCTATCCATAAGAAACAACGTCATTATATTATCAGTTTATCACAGTATTATTTATTTAGATGGGAGGGTAATCCACTTTTAGGAATAAATCTTCTCATTATTGGTTTGCGGAGACGATTCGCCCCAGTAATAGTAAACAATTTTTAATTGGTTCGATAACTAATATTTTACTTGCCCTCAAAATAAATATTTTTGTGCATGGTTGGTGATTTATCTGCTTTGAATTCGAATTATAGGTGGTTCATTGATTCTCTTGTATTTAAATTCGAATTTGAGTTGGATAATTTGGATTATTGTCCAATTTATATTCACTATATTTCTAAATAAAGCTGTTAATTAATTTTCAACCTCTTATAAATTTATAATAGCTGTCAAATACTTAAATTGCTTGCTCTTACATATCCTACCCTTTTCTTCTCATCTTGAAGTATTTATTGATACAATAGAATGTCTGAATGTTAGATCGACGAAATTTATATTATTATGTTGCTAGTAGTTTATACATATAATCCATGGGTTGATAATATCGATCACATTTATGTTATGATAGTTGGTCAAGGTTTTCTTTCTCCGTTTACTTTTAGTAATTTGATTTCATGAATTAATCAACTAATTACATTATTATAAAAAGACTAGATACATCATAAATAATTTTTTTTGTTAAATCCTAAATCACAAACAACGCTAGTTCTGAATTATTGTAACTAGTGTTGTGCCCGTGCGATGCATGGGGAAAAACAAAATATATATTATAATTTGTAAAATTTTATTTATTAGAATTGGGTCATCACCCCCTTAAAAGGCCTCATAAGGGGGGAGGGTACTCCACTTTATATATAGAGTCAGGAACCTTTACCGGTTCGA
>JAYJMF010038070.1:0-21394 GCA_036873715.1 Salvia sclarea
AACGGCTCCGCCTTCGGCTTCGATAATTAATATATAGATAATGAGACCGACAACAATTATGCTTTTACGGCTCGCTCTGGGTTCGCCTTCGGCTCCCCTCGCTAGACTCATGGATTAGAATAGGAGCGGCAAACAATTGGCCTAACGTTAGGCCGGCCTAAGGCAAATATTTGTCTAATCAAATTACTCCATTGTATTCAAATCCATCTTGGGCCGAAAGCAATTAATTCATCATCATAACTCAATACATTATCACATCTATATAAACTACTACTCCCTCCGTCCCGGCTATCTTGAGGCGTTTTTTTTGGGCACAGGATTTAAGGAGAGTTAAAAACTAGTGTAAAGTGATGATAGAAATATATATTATTTAAAATTGTGAGTGTTATAAAGGTATTCTAATAAGGAAATGCCTCAACTTAGTTGGGAACGCCCAAAAAGGAATACGCCTCAACTTAGTATATATATTTCTATAGGACTAAGCATGACAACTTCTATAGGACTAAGCGAGTACAATTCAGAGTATTAAAATAATTTTCATTAATTATATATAGTCATAATTTTAATATAAAAAATAAAATTTCATTGATTAATTTTTAGATCATAAAATAGTAAAATGAAATTTGAATGAGATCAAAATAATAATTCATCCCACTTATTGCGTGGGGTAATATACTTGTAACTCCATCATGTTGAAATTCAGCTTGGGCCCAAAACAATTTCCCACCATAATCTCCTATTAAATCAGTTTAAGCTAAGTTGGGCCCAAGTTCTTAACAAATTTGGGCCCAAAACTCTCCCCCATTTTTATTCTCAACTGAACACTTCTCCTCCTCCTCTCACACTCAGGCCTAATTCCTCCTACAATCGCCACCACCGCTGCCGCCTTCGTCCCGTCTTCCGCCGCCCCTAACCCGCTTCAGGTTAGTGTTTGCCTCAATCAGGCCTCAATTTTGTTTTTTTATGCATTGTTATATGAGAAATCATTATATGAAGTTCACCGCCCATAACGTGTTCGATGAAATGCTTCTTCAGTTTTTAGCATTTTTTTTTACCTTCATTCGGTTACCCGACTAACCGACAACGGCTAACCGAATCTGTTAATCTCATAACGGAATACCAATCAATTTTAAGTTCATGAAGAATACAACATGAATAGAATATTAAGCACAAAATTGATCTCACAAGTGAAAAACAACAGAAAAACACCAGTGTAATTAGACAAAAAATGACCAAAAACACAACTATATACTACATAATAAGCATCATCTTAAGCTACTCACATGAAGCACAACTTAACAACAGAGTGATTAAGGAACTCATGAAATGCAACGACGAAGCACAACCTAAGATGCTCGTGTAGAGCTGCACACATCAAAGGTGAGCTGTTTCTTCGAGCAATATCATCTCATACCATATTTGCAAATTTTTGAGCCAAGAAAGTTTCAGACTAAACATAGCAGAACAATTACAGAAGCATCATCCTCATTATAAGGAAAAACAACTAATTAAATGACATAGTAAATAACAAGTTACATTCTCACCATACAAATAATCTCTTCACCATGTCTAGACATAGCAAGAAAGTTGAAAGACACAACACGCATAATATGTTCTCACAATAAAATCCACAAAAATATTAAAATTTTGTGAAAAGGGCTGCATTGATCCATCTTGATTTGGAGATACTGCAGGGGATGGTCTGTAGAGCAGAGCAACCTTGGATAAGTAGGAGTCGAAGCCGTGGGAAGTTGGTCTCATTAGCTCACTTGTAAGTGCGCTGTTTGTAATCCTTCGAGAAGTAGGAACTACAGCTGCTGAACACAAGAACAATTTGATGAAGAATGAAAAGATAACTAATAGATAAGTTGGTATCTTACCATTTGGAAGTGCTATATGATATGAAGTTTGATGCCGTAGTTGCCGTAGTCAGATTGCTGCTCCTCCACAATAGCTCTTGCTGAGGCTGCAGCAGAATCGCTGCACTTTTCTAGCTCGATCAATTGGAGTGTTGGGATTTCTCCAATGCCGCTAGGGATTTCCTCTAGGCGACGGCATATAAATAACCGCAACTCACGGAGTCTTGGGAAGTTGGTCTCATCGGCTCTCCAACGCACTATATTTATGCGATCGAGATATAGAAACAGTAGTGAGGGGAACTCAACTCCCTCTCCTACCTCCCACTCTTGATCACGCCGCGTCTCCTCCTCACTTTCAAACTCACAAAAGTCCATTTTGAGCACTTCCAGATTCGGCAGTGCAGACAGAGTCGTCATCGCACTTGGAAGCATTACACAACTGATCAGAGCTAGTCTTCTGAGACCACGAGGATATTTGATTGTAGAAACACCACATTGAGCTTGAGGACCATATATTTCCAATGTTTCGAGTTTGTGGAGATGGCTAAGATCAATTGCGTTGGGCGCGTCATAATCACAAGAGATTCCCAAGTCTTGAATATCTGGAATGCTTTCAAGGAAACCTCTCCTAATCAACGACTCTGTTAATCTAATTTTGGAAACACTCTCCAGCTTGTTCGGAACAATCATTTCCTTGCCCTCCTCAATATCTATCTCAATATCCTCGCTCAACAGGAGATGTCTTAACTCAGACATTTCAAATATCTCAGATGTTAGATCACCCGACCCTACCACAGCAGTCAAGGTTTGCAAATTCTTCAGACGTGAGATTCCACTAGGTATCCTTGATTGGCACCGAACAGTTAAGAAGCGTAGGTTGACAAGTTCAAATATTTCTGTTGGGAACTCTTTGAAATTCATATAGCCTATAAACATCACCTTTACCAATCTTGATTGGAAAAAGGCACATGATTGAATTCCTCCATTGTAATCAGGACGAGAGCCTATAAAAGATCGAACCAATGATATGGACTCTGCTAAGGCGCTATCATTTTCCAGTAGCTCATGTGATGATCCGTCAACACACACACGACGCGGGTTAGAGAATGTAGCCCCGAGTCCACTCTCCACATGATATAAAAACTTTTCCTCATTAGACTTCCTAATGCATAGATCTCTCAACAGATCATGCATCTTGTAACTATGTGGTTTTCCGTATTTGTACTTTCCAACCAAAACTAGATTTCTCTCCACGAGCGCCTTCAGGCAATCCATTCCCACTTCCATTGATTTCACGAATCCTTCAGCTATCCACATACGTATGAAAACAGTGTCAAGAATCTCGAAATCCCTGGGAAAACTCCCATATATAGGAAACACGGTTTCAATTGATTCGGCAAGTGGCTATAACTCAATGATAGTACATTTGAGAACTCCTCGTCTGCTTCAGCAATTGCAGATGCTACATTGTTTGCAATATTCTCCCAAACATCTTTTGATCTTTCCACCTTAGACAAAACCCCTCCAGTCACACTGATGGCAAGAGGAAGTCCATTGCAATCCCTCGCAATACTTTCTCCTATTTCTTTTAATTGATGAGGGCAATCATCATCTCCTCCAAACACAATTTGGCGAAGTAGATCCCAACTTTCCGACTCGCTTAGCAGTTGCATCTGATGCTGCAGACTCTTTGAGCTCGCATGTTTGGCCACTTCTGATTCCCTAGTGGTGATCACAATTCGACTCCCCTTATTGCTGTATGGGAGATACATCCTGATCTCGTCCCAGAATTTGATGCTTCATACATCATCTAATACGATCATATATCTTCTACCGTACAAGCTACGATACAAAATATCTTTTAACACATTACTTTCTTTTTCAGCATGCTTGTCAGATTCTTTTCCAATTATGCAACTAAGAAGGCTTAAGAGAATTGCTTTCATATTGTAATCTTGTGAAATAGTGCTCCAAGCAAGATGTGTGAAGTGCTCAACAATGGATGGATCTTGATAAAGTTTTCGAGCTAGAGTGGTTTTACCTATTCCATCCATCCCTACGATGGGCACGATCTTGAGCTTGCTCTGCATCCCCATCAGCTGATCCTTCAACTGCCTCATATCTGCATCAACTCCCACCATGGCCTTCGACTTCACTTGATGAACTGCCACTTGATGTCGTCTTCACCTCCACGAGCTTCAGCACTTGTTCCATTGCAGAATCAAGTTCCTGCATCACTTATAGTAGATCTGCTTTAGGATTGCAGATTTGTTGAAGCATGTAGACCATTTTTTGGAGTAGAGATTTGGGTTGGGATTGGTTGTGATCAAGAATCACATCTTCTGGCCTCGTAAGCATTTGATCAACCATGTGTGATTCAATGATATCTTCAGCTTTATGTGTTGTGTAATTGCTATTAGAACATTAACAGGAACGCGATCTAAAGAGTGATACTCACGCACACAGCATAAAATAAAGAATACACGATATGGTAACCCAGTTCGGTGAACCACCTATGTCTGGAGGCCTTGCCTAAGGAGAAACTTTTCACTATGAAGTACAGTTATAGGACTTCCAATAAGCCGTATCTTATTAAGCCTAAACTATCCTCACTCCATTATACAGTAAAGAGTCAGTAACTTGCGCACAGCACAACTACTTAGATGTGAATTCCCTCTCACCCTCTACCTCCTATTACAATCTAATACAATGTATAGAATCTATTTCAACTCTAATACATGCAACAATAAAGATTCACCTACATATGAAAAACCTATGTGAAGCAGGCAAGTCGTAGGGAATAAACAAGCACTCCTTCTTGCGAAGTCGTGAGTATGAGATAAGAGCTCTTTGTGTGTTGCAGAAGAAGACTTCATAGTTAAATTTGAACACATAATAATAAAATGTAACTTGCTAATTAATATTCTCCCTCCGTCCCTTAAGAGTATGCATTTTATTCCATTTTGTGCCGTCCCTCAAGAGTATGCATTTTTCTTTTTTGAAAATAACCACTTTTTGTGGGTCTCATTTATTCCCATACTTTAACATTTATTTATACTACTTTTACATTTTTCAATACCTTTTTGTGGGACCCATTTTTCACTAACATTACTTTTACATTTAACAATACTTTTTTTTAGAACCCATATTCCACTACAATTTAAGTCAACTACATTTTATTAAAACCCGCACCGATCAAAACAATGCATATTCTTAAAGGACGGAGGGAGTATTAATCATGCTCATTAATGTGCAGAGTTGACTAAATAATAGTAGTACAATATTTGTTACCTTGTCAATAATTGATTAGTTGGCTATAATTTTATTAGCCGACACATGATATGCATTGAATAGATCATTAAAAAATGTAATTTGCTAATATTAATCATGTCCATTAATTGCTGACTTTGAGCTAATAATACAATATTTGTCATCTGATCATCGATTGATTAGTTGGCTATAATTTATTAGGGTGGTTGAAATTTACATGATATGCGTTGAATGTGGTCAATAATTATATTATTTCACATGGAGCAAAACTTATTGAAAGATGTGTTTTAGGCATTACTTTTGTTCAAAATGTAGAACTGGTGTATACCGCCTAATATCTAAGCTAAGACGTTCTAATTGTTTGGAAAAATCATTTTGAACTCTTAACTTATTAGATTTCATTTTATTGATCCCACAATTTTTTTTAATTAACTTTTTAATTGTGAACAATTGCTGATGGAGGGAGATTTTGGATAGAGTTGTACCAATCAACCAAAATTGAAACGTGAAAAGGAATGTAAAATTGCAATTTTATTTATTTCAAATAGTACAATATAAAAACGCAGCAATAATGGCTGAGTCACAAACATATTATCCATATTTCATTCCTTGAAATACCAAAAGGCAGTTCAATTATTCATCTCTTTTTTCTTTTTTCTTTTATTTGTATTCACTAGGGTTTGCTTGTAGGTAAGCCTCCACAGCTTGCAGGAATGCCTTATTAGCCTCTTTTGATTTGTCGATCTTCTCTCGTATGGAATTGTGGTTTTCACCCTTGGTGTGGTATGTGGTGATTGCTTTATAGATCGAACCTCCATTTGGACCGGCTTCGATTTTGACCTCGGTCAAGGCGGACTCAAACTCTTCACCCATGACATCAGTTAAGATCGCGCTATATTTGTACACATGATTTGTCTCGTCGATTTCTTCAACTTTACGCTCCAAGGATGAAACTTTGTCCCCTGTAATGATATATAGTTCAGAATAACTTTATATCAGACATATATAAATTACGATGTAACGAAATTTCAGTACCGTGATAACAAGTAATAACCATGATTGATCCGGGTTCTCCATTGCCCTTGGTTAGCTCAATGCTCTTGAAAACACTCGGCAAGACCTTGGGCAAGATGTTATGAAGATCAAGAAGGTAAGCTTTGAACAATCTAGTTGGTGGGATTGAACAAGTGGATTCTAGCTCCTCAACAATTACACCCATTTGAAATATTCAAGAAATTGAAGTGATAATTTATAAAATAAATAAAGTAGAAAAGATGGCCGAGAGCTAATAAGTTGCGATTTATGTAACCAATAATGGCCCTATTTATAAGTGAAGATAAGGTTAAAATTGTAGTAGTTTGAATAAAAGTCTTCTTCAAATATCCTATGATTTTTTATCCTTATATTGATCAATGATCCTCCCTCTAGATGACTAACAGTTTTCACGCACTTTATTTAAATCCACGTTTTGAAGTTATATTTAACTAATCATATTATTTAATAACATGTATCATCAATAATTAAAATAAAGAAAAAATTCAAAGCCAAAAATCTCGAGTTCGAATCCTCTGTGATACGGACTTTTACCAAATTTATAAAAGAATAAAATAAAAGAAAAATACAATTGATGTCAATAATGATAGTTGTAGCTTGAACTTAATAGTATATAATTCAATAGCTTTAAAAATCTTTCGGCCACCCATATACGCATCGGAGCCCTTAATCTCGTAATCTTCTGGGAAAACTCCCATGGACAGGCAGGCTACTTGGTTTCAAGTAATTCGGCAAGTAATTATAACTTAAGGAGAGTATATTAGAGAACTGCTCGTTAGATTCAGGAATTGCAGCTATTACATTGCTACCAATTTTCTCCCACACATCTTTTGATCTTTCACTCTTAGACATTAAACCTTCAATCACATTGATGGCTAGAGGAAGCCACCACAATCACTTGCAATGTTTTCTCCCATCTTATTCATCAATTTAAAACTTTTGAAAGACAACTATAATTTTGATAATAAAAAAATGAGTAGTTGTCTATAATTTTATTAGAATGGTTGCAGTTTGCATGATATGCTTTGAATCTCTCTGGGATCTACAATATTTTATATGGGGATTCAGTTATGATCCTGAAAAGAAGGGCTCAATGTTTATATTTTCAGTGAACTTATGGAAAATAATTTATTGCCTAAATTAAGCAAGATTGCTACAAGGCAGATGAATGAGTAAAAAACAAGTCGTCGATGGACAACATATGAAATTAAACTAGCAGCAGTCACAAAAATTAATTATACTCCCTCCTATCCAATATATTAGTCGTTTTAGGCTTTTAGATTTTTTCCAATTTATATGTCGTTTTGATTTTGGAAACCAAAATTACCCTCATAGATATTAGTTCCTTCATTAACTAGTGCATGACATATTGATTCCCAATTTTTTTGACTAAAAATTTATGTTACAAAACCCTTTTTATTTTGTATTTATAAATTTTTGCACAACTCCGTTTACATATAATTATCACTAATTAAAGTTAGTTAGAATAATTTATTTATTTATTTATTAATATGTGTGCCAAAGTTTAGGAAGACATATAATTTAAATAGAAGAGAGTATATCTAAATTCATTTTACGAGGCAAGTGGTAATTAAATCATTGCGTAAACTAATCTCCTACGAAACAAGTACATGCTCTCATTTACGTTTTACTTTAGATCGAGTAATTTAGTTGGCATGAGCACATAATTATATGCATTGTACGATTTTATTAATCGATAAATTTATAAGTCGAACAATTATTTTTAATATATACGAAATAATAATATTCACGACAAGCCTAAATTATTCACGAATTCTTCCATAATTCGCATAGCTACTACAGTCAAGATTTAATTAACCAAAACTAAGATTTAGCTAACCAAAATTTCTCCCATTTGCTGTGCTGTTTTAGTTTGAATCTTGTGGAGAGAAAGTAGCGATTTGCTGGGGGAAGTTTAAAGCTGCAGTGAAGGCTGAAACCAGTAGAAATTTTTGCAAATTGTAGGGGGAAAGTTACCTTAGGAAGTTAATTAATGAGTAAAAATGATTAATAGTATCAATATTATTCCTGTTGGAGTGAAATTATGAAAAAAAAAATGGTGAAATTCTTTTTTTGTAAACAATAAGGAAGAAGAAAGAGAAATTTAACAGATAAATATTTTCACAGAAAATCGACCAATTATTATTAATAATAATCTCGGAAAGTCTAAATTAATAACGAATTTTTCCATAATTCGTATAACTACTTCAGTCAAGATTTAATTTACCAAACTAAATTAAATACCTAGTAATAACAGCAGTCCAACTACTATTCCATCATGTTGAAATTCAGCTCGGGCCCAAACAATTCTCCACCATAACCCAATACATTATTAATTAGTTTAAGCCAAGTTGGGCCAAATTCTTAACAAATTTGGGCCGAGACTTAACTAAATTAACAATTCAAGATTTGTTCAAGAATGGTGATGAGTGGTTAAAGATTGTAGGCCATCTTTTTCTTATTTGTGAGAAACACAGGAAAAAAAAAAAAGTATTGAAGCAATAATCACAACAAGGATCCAAACCAACGACAAATTAGCTGCAGATGTAACACTTCATAGTTAAATGTGAAGATTGTAATACAGTAGAATGAGAGAGGGATTGGGGAAGAAGAAGACACATAAAGTTATTGCTGCACATTTAGGTCCCACAAATGTAAACATACAAATACAATAAGCATTGCCTAATAATTGCATTATTTTTAAATGGAGTAACAAATATTTTGAGGGCATTGCCTAACATATTAGCTACACCAGCTTATGATATCTTTTACTTTTTGGGAAAAAATCATTTTTTAAATATAATAATTTCTACTAGCCTAAATTATTCATGGATTCTTCCATAATTAGTAATTTCGTATAGCTACTTCAATCTTTTCTGACGATACTTTACTCGGCATAATTTGAATACTCGCGATGATTAAATCCCAACCTAAATTTAAATTAAAATTATATACCAAAGTAATAACAGCAGTCCAATTACTACATTATATTGCAATTCAGCTTTGGGCCCAAACGGTTCCTCATCTGACATTTTGGGCCCAATTTTTAAGTAATTTGGGCCCAAATTAGGCCCAAATTTGATTGGTAAAGAGCAACAACTCTTCTTCCTTATATGACTCTTTTTTCTAATTTGTAGGATCTTTGAGAGATTTTTGAATAAAATCTGTTGAATTTCTTGCTAAGTCAGCTTTCACAAGATAAGAGTGTGTTCAAGTTTATGATCTCTGCTAATAAGCTTAGCAAACACCCTCTTAGCCAAACATGTACTTATAGTAAAGCTCCCAAATGAAATATGTGATGATTTAAGCTCATTAAAAAGCTATAAACAACAAATTAGCTAAAAACTCTAAATGGAGCACCAAAGCAGATGCAATCACATCAACTATTATGGAAGAATCCATGAACAGTGCAGTGTCCTATGCAACACCATAAAAAACCAATCCAAGTTCAACAAAATTGAAAATTCATCACTACATAACAATAATGATGTGATGAGGAAAATACAAATAGAAATTAAGTTCAAAATTTCAAACATGTAGTTAGTTAGATGATACAAAAAAAGCTACCCACAGAAAATGCAATTCAAAATCGAATATATGTAAGTTGGTTTGTTACCATTTCGAAGTGATATGAAGTTTGAGGTTGTAGTTGCCATAGTCAGATTGTTGCTCCTCCACAATCTGTCTCGCCGAGGCCACAGCAGAATCGCTGCAATACTCCAACTCAATTGATCGGAGCGTCGGGATTTCTCCGATGCCACTGGGGATCTCCTCGAGATCCCAGCAGTTCTTCAGACGCAGGTGGCGGAGTCTTGGGAAGTTGGTCTCATCGGCTCTCCAATGCACAAGACTCGTCGATAAATTGAGAAAAAGAACCCGCAGTGAGCAAAACTCAACTCCCTCTGCTACCTCCCACTCTTCATCAGATATTGTCTTCTCCTCACTTTCAAATTTACATGCTATTATTTGGAGCACTTCCAGATTCAGTAGTGCACTCAGAGTCATCATATCACTTGCAAGTATTATAGCATCACAAAGAACTAGTTTCCTGAGATCACGAGGGAATTTGAATGTGGACAAAGATACTCTATCCAATGAATGAAAAAATAATCTCAGTGTTTTGAGTTTGTGAAGATGTCTAAGATCAACTGCATCGGGCGTAAAGTCACTGTGAAAGCTGATTCCCAACTTTTCAATATCTAGAATGCTTTCAAGGAAACCAATCCTAATCAACAAGTCAGTTAACTCGATTCGGAAAATACTTTGCAACTTGTTTGGAACTAATTTTTTCATCTCCTCCTCATCTATGCAAATGCGGACGTCCAAAATGAGATGTCTTAACTCAGACATTTCAAATATCTCAAGTGGCAAGTAACTCAAAACTTTAATGGCAGTGATATAGGTTCGCAAATTCCTCAATCTTAATATTCCTCTACCTGAACTTAAACATCTATAGAGAGCTAAGAAGCGTAGGTTGACTAGTTCAAATATTTCTTCTGGGAAATCATTTAAACTCATCACATCCATTAAATCCAACACCCTTAGCAATCTTAATGCGGAAAGGGCTCTTGATAGAATCTCATCACGTGTATCACAAATGAGTATAAAAGATCGAGCAAGTGACATGGACTCTGTAGAGGCATTATCGTCTTTTAGTATTCCATCTAACAAGTGAACACACACACGGCGTGGATTGGAGGAAGCGGCCTCAAGGCCATTCTTCGCATATACAAAGTGATCTTCATTACATTTTCTAATGCATAGTTCCCTCAATAGATCGTGCATGCCGAACAATCTTGGTTTTCCATAACAGGATTCCCTAACCAATAATAGATTTCTCTCTGTGATGGCCTTTAGCCAATCCTTTGCCACTTCCTCCAACCTTTTATTTCCATTTGACTTCACAAATCCTTCACCCACCCACATATGTACCAATTTGGAGCCCCTAATCTCGTAATCTTCGGGGAAAGCTCCCCAATATAGGAAACACGGTTTCAAGTGGTTTGGCAAGTGGTTGTAGCTTAAGGAGAGAATATTTGAGGACTGCTCGTTTGCATCAGCAATTGCAGATGCTACGTTGTTTGCAATATTCTCCCAACCATCTTTTGATCTTTCAACCTTAGATAAGATCCCTCCAATCACACTTATGGCAAGAGGAAGCCCACCGCAATCCCTCGCAATCTTTTCTCCTATCCCTTGTAAAATACCAGGGCAACCCTCTTTTCCAAACACAATTTGGCGAAGTAGATCCCAACTTGCAGACTCGTTTAGCAATTGCATCTGATGTTGCATGCTCCGCGAGTTTGCATGTTTTGCCACTTCTGATTCTCTAGTGGTGATCATAACCCGGCTGCCATTATTATTGTCTGGGAGGTACATCCTAATCTCATCCCAGAACCTGATATTCCATATATCATCTAAAACAATAATATATCTTCTACCATACAATCTCTGATACAATTTATCTTTTAAATCAATATATTCCGTATATTCTATTCCAGTTATGCACTTTAGAAGGCTTAATAGAATTGCTCGGATATTGTAATCTTGCGAAACAGTGATCCAAGCACGATAATGGAAGTGCTCAACAATGAGTTCATCTTGATAAAGTTTACGAGCAAGAGTGGTTTTACCTATTCCACCCATCCCTACGATGGGCACGATCTCAAGCTGCTTCCTCTCATCTCTGGTCAGCCGATCCTTCAACTGCAACAAAGGCTCATCAAGTCCCACCAAAGCCATTGACTGCACCAAATCTTTATCAACTCTCTCCACGACGCTCTTGGAACTCCGATCATCTGAGAAAGATGCGCCACTCGATGAACTGCTGCTTGACGTCGTCTTCTCCTCGACGAGCTTCACCACTTGTTCCATTACAGAATCAAGTTCTTGCATCACTTGTTGCAGATCTGGTGTGGAAAAGGTCAAGCTCACAGCTTCAGGGTTGGAAAGCATTTGATTAACCATGTGTGATTCAATCATATCTTCTGCTTTATGTGCTGCATCTCTTATTTGGCTCTCCAAACTCTCTATTTTGGTAAGTGAAGATTTGTCAAGAATCTGCTGCAGTGAAGTAGCTTTTAGGAGGAGGGATTGGAGTAGTTGTTTGTTGTGATCAACAATCCATTGTGTTTGTTGAGGATTCAAGATTTGCTCAACAATGGTGATGAGTGGTTGGAGATTGTAGGCCATTTTTTGTGAAATGTGGTGAAAACACAGGAAGAAATATGAAAACTTGCAGCAATAATTTCAAGAAGAGAATTCAATGGATCTACAACAAATTAGCTGCAGGAGAAGACTAAATTTTATAATAATAAAATATAACTTGCTAATATATATTATTCATGTTCATTAATGTCCAGATCTGAGTAAGGTCATGAATTGATTCGTTGGCTATAATTTTATTATCGTGGCATTGAATCATCTCAATAATTGCATTATTTTTACTTGGAGCAAACAATTATTAGCTCTCTTCCCAAAATTCATAATAATGTATAAGTCAAAGAAGATTCTTGGAATCTAAAATTAGCTGTCTACCTAGTACCTCGTGCCTACCATCCACCAAAATGACAATTTTAACCCTGTCTTCACTATAAACAAGGTCATTAATTGCTTTCACTTAATTGAACACACAGCTCACTTAGCTCTTTCTCTCCATTTGATCTTTCTAACATCATTGAATCTCTTCGAAATATATTTTTTTAAGAAAAGGATGAGAAAATACTCACATGCTCAATCCCACCTGCTCGATTTTTCAAAGCATTCATCGTTGATTCACACAATATAATTAATAACCAAGATTTTGCCTTCGATTTTCAAGAGCATCGAATATGCAGAGGGCAATGGTGGAAATGGATCGATCAAGGTGTTTTTTTTCTATGAAGGTACGTAATACAATAATATACTACTATCAATTATCCTAATAATTAACGAGCGGTGACGAATGCTTTTTAAATTTCGAATTGGAAATTTGGAGACGATAATTTTCCTATGATTTGTTTCGGTGGTTGGAGAGCTTTAGCACAACCATTTACACATAATACCGAAAATTTGGCGATCTTATAAGAATAAAACTACAAAATTTTGTAGTTCGGTAGGGGCTTAAGCCCCTCCAACCTCTTTATTAACATACATTTCAAATAATACTAATTTTTACTAGCTAGGAAAATTGGTCTATATTAGGACAGAGACATAAAATAGTCTCATACGTTAGAGTGTATATAAGTGGTGTTTTCTCATAATTTTATGATTTGGATAAAGGTGAAATAGGAGGTGAAGTGAAGACCATGAAACATAAAGTCGATGAATTGGACGAGGCAAATTGCGTGTACAAGTTCAGCTTACTCGAAGGTCCTAATTTGGGCATCGATTTTGAGTCTGTCTCGGTCGTGAGCAAGGTCGAATCCGGCCCCGATGGAGGTTGCATCTTTACATCCACCTACACATATATATACTACTAAAGGAGATGATGAAAATGGGATACAAAAATGTATCAAGAAAGCTAGAGGGTCTTGATGGATTTTTTTCCAAGCTGCCATGGCACATCTTCAATCTAACCCTAATGCATACAACTAAAGACATGTGTTGTAATTTAATTACATTATATATAAGCGTTGAATATGCTCAATAATTGCATTAATTATTTTGCATGGAGCAACAATTGTTGAAAGATGTGTTATTATTTTTGTTCAAAATTGTGGAATTGATGCATTGCTCAACTCTCCCTCCTCAATTGAATTAGACATTGTTTTATTTTGAGTTACACATTGGGCCCTTCATTGTGGGCCTAGGTGTTTGCTGACGCCTATCATATCCAAGGCCCAATCCTCTTCAGAAAAATCAATTTATATAAAGAGGTTATCCAATAAACGAGACTAAGATTTAAATTTATTGCTCCCACCATATATACTCATGAATAGAATTTCATTAAAATTAGGGTTAGGTTCCTTTTAAATTTCCCCCTTAAAAGAATCAAATTGTGCAGATTTCAGGCGTGGTCTAGTTCTGTCTAATTGAAATTGATGAATACATTACTAATGCAAACTAAACTTTGATGGTTGATTTTGCAAAAAAAAGAAGAAAAAAAAAGAACAGTAGATAAACAAAATATATGAAGAAGAAGAAAAAATGCACCATTCAACAAAAGAAAATGAATTGCAATTATATTATCTTGACCAAATTTTTATATATGCCACGAATATATGGTGTATTATCCCAAGTCAATTGACTAGTTTTACACGAGACCCAGAAATATAATTATATGAAAGAAAATTAAACATTGTTAACAATCAGTCATGCTAGGATTACTACCTCCTCAACAATTACACCCATTTGAATTTGTTTTCAAGAAATTGAAGTATTAATTTAATAAATTTAAATGTATAGAAGAGGGAGCTGATTAAGTTGTGACAATTTTAATCCGTTAGTAATTTTTCGGTATCAAAAGTTCAGTTGGAGTGGCAATTCCAACTTTATACAGTACATATGTTTTGGAAAATTGATATATATTCCCACATCATCAACATGGTGGTGTTTTGGTCTTTTCTTATTTTATTTTATTTTAATAAAACATACTCCCTCTGTCTCACTTAAGTAAGTTGATAATATATACCTCCGGCCGGGCCTCCGGGGCACCAGAATTTTTGTGATAATATATATAGCAATTTATTTAATTAATACAAAGTAGAAGACAACATTAGTACACCAAACCATAATTGAACATACATTGCCATTTAGCCAAAACACACATGTGAACATATATAGGAACATTACACCCCAATATTTATTTGTTCTTAGATACATTAATATTATTGAAACATACCATCATTAATGACTAAGGACACACATTATTAATTCATATTTTATTCCCCCACAAACAAACAATTTATGTGATTTATTTGTATTCATTAGGGTTTGAGAGGAGGTGAGCCTCAACATTTTTCATAAATGCCTCACCAGCCTCTTTCACTTTCTTGATCTTCTCTTGAATGAAATTGTGGTTATCACCTTTGATGTTGTAAGTGACAACTACTTTATAGATCGAACCTCCATTTGGGCCTTCTTCAATTTTCACCACGACTTGAGGGGGTTCTAAAATATACTCATCCAGAAAATCACTTGCAATCTCACTGTATTTGTACACGCAATTTGTCTCGTCGAGTTCTTCAATTTTGTGCTTCACAGTGCTAATTTGCCCTTCTAATAATAATTAAATAGTTCAAAATAATTGTATGTTAAAAAAATAGGATTACTTGCCTATAAATACAAGAATTTTGCAATTTTTCTGTAATTGTACACGAACTCAATTAACATTTTTCTGATTCTGCACACGAAATTGAATTTTTCCTAAAATTGAATTTGACATGACAAAATCAGAATTGGCGTGATAATTAAAACGTCGTTTTTTATTGCATAAAAAAAATCCACATAAATGACACACATCATCTTTGTTTTCCTCTTCTATATTACCCCCTCCGACCCATTTTAGGTGGCATGTATTTCTTATTGGGTTGTCCCATTTTAGTTGGCATGTTTCCCTTTAAAAAATCTTTTTCACTCCACAATTTTAAATAATACATATCTCTATCAACACTTTAAATCATTTTATGCTACTTTTCCCCATTTCTTAACTTCTATGTCCAAAAGAAATAGGCCAATTATTATGGGACAGAGTGAATACTAGTCATCCCATTCAATAATGCGATGAGTCAAGGAAACTCCATTGAAATGAGTAGTGAGAGCCAAGATGGAGAAAGATGAGGTGACATCTAGGTGATTATTTAATTATAATTTTTTATGCTATCAAAACGACATCGTTTTGATTGCCACATTACTTTTGATTTTATCATGTCAAATTTAATATAGTTTAAATTTAATATCGTGTGCAAAGTCAGAAAAATATTAAGTTCATGTATTTTTTTACTGAAAATTCATTTTCGTGTGTAAAATAAATAAGAAAATGTTAAAGTTCGTGTATTTTTGGACTAAAAAAAAGTTCGTGTGCAATTCCAGAAAAATTGAAAAGTTTGTGTATTTACAGGCAATTAACCCTAAAAATTATATAAATTTCACGTAACGAAATTATACTACCTTGGCATAAAGTAAACATCTTGATGGATCCGACTCCTCCATCGCCCTCTATGATATCAATGCTTTTGACAACACTTGGCATAAGCTTGGGCAAAAGGTTGGGTGAATCAACAATGAAAGCTTTGAACAATCTAGTTGGTGTGATTGCAGTAGTGAATTCATGCTCCTCCACAATCACACCCATTTTAATTTGAATTTTTTCAAGAATTTGGATTGATAATTTGTAGAAGTAGAGAAGAGGAGTTAATTGTGATGTGTTATATGTGAAAAATGAAAGCCCTTTTTATAATTCAAGGCGAGGTTAAAATTGTGATGAGTTATTAAATTCCTAATCAATTATTTTACAACCTTTCATCCTCACATTAATTGTCTTCTTTCGAGAAGACCTAAAATCTAAATCAAGCGAACTTAGAGTCAGCTATATTTTTCTATCCGACATGCAACACATGCCCTAAATGTCGAAAATATCTCTAATGTTAAATTAAAACAAGTATTCGGCTTTTGAACGTGAGTCGGTGTGAAATTAAAACAACCGTTGATTGGAATTCAAAATTTACTATCGGATTCCACAAAATACGACCGGATTCCCGGAAAAATACGGCTGGATTCTGCCTAGCTAACATGTTGTTGGATTCCACAAAATAAAATCGGATTCAAGGAAAAACAAACCTTATACAATTACAATATATAAGAAAAGTGTAAGACTTTTTGCTAAAATCATGCGCACCCATCAATATCTAAGTGCATTTTCGATATTTATGACATGTGATGCATGTTTCATAGTATGGCAATGGCATAAATAATTTTTTCTTATAAAAGTGGGGGAAAAATCATATAAGCCTCTAAAAATATATGTTTCTAGATGTTAGACACGCATAAATTTTATCCTTCCAAATATAATTCATTATGCTCTAAAATACTCAATTAGTTTGCGGCCGACCTAGTTTAGCGTAGATATGGCTAATTAAGTACTATTTTTAAACATAATCTACGGCTTAGGGTCTATAATTATTTGGTCGCAGTTGAATAATAGAGATACAGAGAGGGCTTTGAAACTTCTTATTAAAAGTATATCGAATATAAATTATTGTAAAATAATAAATAAATTATTATATAATATAACGATTTTATTTTTTTAGTTGTGGATCGGAATTGAGATTCGTGGTTCAAATCGTAGTATGTTCTCTTACTTTTATACAGGAGAGAAATACAAATATCATAGAAAATGTTTTTTCTTTTTTTTAGAATTATATATAAATGATTTTTCATTTAAACAAATGTTGTGGAGTTTTGGAAAGTGGATTTTTTTTTTAATTCAGATTATGAGAGTTATCACTTATTAGCCGTCAATCATATTAACACTAATCTGAATAAAATTGTTTAAATGGTAGTGAGACGTCAATTATTTTAAAATATTTTGTCTATAATTGCATGCAACGAAAAGAAAAATAAGGTAGCATGTTATAAGTTAATTACGTAGGACTAATATTTGGAAAAATTAATTTCGAAATAAAATGAAAATGGATAATTTGTATACTTATGTTTATTTTCAATTTAACTTTTACCATCGAAAATTCTGCACATAAGATGATTTTTACAGTAACTCCTACCTTAGAAATCACTAATATGTGCGGTTGTATCTATAGTAACTCAAACTGTGAAAATTTATATACTTACAACAATTTCCAAGGTAGGCATGCTACCGTGGGAATTTGTATACTTATGTTTAATTTCAATTTAAATTTTTACTATCAAAATTTCTGCACATATTAGTAATTTTTACAGTAACTCTTACCTTAGAAATCATTAATATATACAGTTATATTGATGGTAACTCAAACTATGAAAATTTCTATACTCACATTAATTTCCACGGTAAGCATGCTACCGTAACAGAAAAAGAATGTGAAGATGGCTAAGATGAAGTGTAGTCATAAATGATTCCCAACTCATTGATATTTTTATTATATTTGTGCAATATTGATATTTATTTCAGCATGAATTTATGAACCAAATAAAAGTAGCCCAATTAGAAGTCTAGTTGTTTAGGCCCATACACTAACAGCCCATCAACTCCCATTCCAAAAATAATAATGTCAAAAACACAAATATTGAAAAATTAGAAGCCATTTTCTGATTTCAAAATTAATATGTTTACAAACTTCCGGCGAGTCGCCACCACCGCTGCCGGCCTCAGCCCGTCTTCCGCCGCCGCTTCAGGTTAGTTGTTTGCCATTTTTTGTTGTTAAATGCATTTCAATACGAAAATAGATCATTATGTGAAGTTCACTGTCCATAACGTGTTGATGAAATGATTGTTCCGTTTAACATCTCTTGCAAACCAATATATATATTCAGAAGCGTTCAAGATTATAAACTAAATTAATGAGATTCTTTCCCATTGGAAATTGATAATTACTTATTTATAATACTATTAATTTTTGTAAGGACTATAATGAGTAAAAAAACAGGTTTATTATTAATCACCCATTTGAAAAGAAAATTGAGGAGATTTGGCTGGGCTGATCAAGAAAATGAATTGGCCCAACAAGAATAAGGGGGATATGATTGGGCCCAACATGGCCCAATGGGCCCTACCAATAGTTGAGTTCTGCCTGAGTTTTGTGCTGTTAAATTTGGACAGACAATGAAAATTAAGCTCACAACATACAATTAATAGATATAATTTGATGATTTCAGCTCAAAAACAGAAATCAAAAGAGAAAGATTGAACTGAATAATACAAGCATGCTATGCTATTATGATAAGGCTCCAAAAATTAAATATTTGATAACTTCAGCTAAAAATCATATCATGATAAGAATTTTAAAATATGCTTCAAACATGTATGAAATATTATATATGATCATTGATAGCAAGAGGAATGGGAGCAAGCATTTTCCCCACACTGAATGCTTCAAATCTTCAATCATCAGAAGAATTATATAGTTGCTGATATCTATTTCCCACCAATGCTCTTTCACCATGACTTCAATTAAAAGCATTTGCAAAATATGTAAGTCTGAGTCATGATTGTTAGAGCCATTTACCACTCTTTCTCTCCTACAAAAACACAAGTAAAATAAGTCAATTCTGAAAAAATAGAGATGTGCATCAATCAAGTATCAAAAAGTACACATAAAAATTGTAACACAAACTCAAAATAGTGTCAAGAAACATTGCCAGCAATTATGATTGGATGATATATATATAGTTATAATCACTGCTAGTACACTAATAACATGTTCCATTACAGCACACAGATCTCTGTGATCAAGAAAGTAGAAAGTCTATAAAAACATTAAGCATTAAGGCAGGGGATAACCTCTAGAGCAGAGCAGCCTCAGATAACTCAGAATCGAACTTCAATGAAGACATATATATAGCAAGTGGATCATATAAAAACTTTCAGTATTGTAGGAATCAGGAACCAATCTCAACCATTTATGTTTGTGTGTTTTCATATAAAAGCATCATTTCACATATAAAGAAGCATATATATATGAAAAAGCTTTTACCTTTTGCAGTATAAGTCAGATTTCTGCAGCTCCTAAATCTGTTTTCAGTAAATTGATGAATAAACAAAAATGCCAAGTATAACTCATATGCAATATTGATATCAAAGTCCAACAAAAATAAAAGTCGACAACCACCAAAAAAAAAAAAACATGAAGATGATGATGATGATGAAAGTATAGTACTCGGTTACTCGCCCCAATCCCACATAGCTCCAGTACTAGTTCAGCTGCTCCAGCATTTAAGTTCCTGAAAGTATAGTAAAAAATTCATGTTCAAAACACTAAACTTGTAGAAATTGCTAATTAGATGATACAAAGAAAAAAGGTGCATGCAAAAATGCAGTTTGGACAAGATATATTGATATAGATATGTTTATAAAGAAGGGATATGGAAAGGAAACACGGATACGTAGCTTTGTTTCTTACCATTTGGTAGTGCTAGTCAGCTTAGATGATATGGAGTTTGAGGTCGTAGTTGCCATAGTCAGACTGTTGCTCCTCCACAATCCGTCTTGCTGAGGCCACAGCAGAGTCGCTGCAATATCTATTCAACTCGATTAATTGGAGCGTTGGGATTTCTCCAATGCTGCTGGGGATTTCCTCTAGTTTATGGCATCCTTTTAGACGCAGGTGTCGGAGTCTTGGGAAGTTGGTCTCGTTGGCTCTCCAGCGCACTAGTTTCAACCGTTTGAGATTTAGAAACTGCAGTGACAGGAATTCATCTCCCTCTCCTACCTCCCACTCTTCTTCGTCTGTCTCCTCGTTTTCAAATTCACAACAGTCCACTATGAGCACTTCCAGATCCGGTAGTGCAGACAGAGCCATCGTCACACTTGGAAACATTACACCGCTGCACAGAGCTAGTTCTCTGAGACCACGAGGAAATTTGAATGTGGGCAGACTACGTCGAGCTTTTGTATCTGCTAGAGAAAAATGTATTCTTAATGTTTCGAGTTTGTGAAGATGTGTAAGATCAACTGCGGTGGGCATTAGGTCTTCAAAATCACAAAAGATTCTCAAGTCCTTGATATCTGGAATGCTTTCAAGGAAACCTCTCCCAATCAACGATTGAGTTATTTGAATTTTGGAAACCTTCTGCAGCTTGTTTGGAACCATCTTTTCCTTGCCCTCCTCAATATCTATCCTAATAACCCCGGGCAACTCCAAATGTCTTAACTCAGACATTTCAAATATCTCACATGCCAGATCATTTGACTCTGCATCAGCAATTAAGATTTGCAAATTCTTCAGACGTGAGATTCCACTAGGTATCCTTGAATTGCACCAAACAACTAATACACGTAGGTTGACAAGTTCAAGTATTTCGATAGGGAACTCTTCGAATTCCATATCCAATATAAACGTCTTTAGCAATCTTGATTGGAAAAAGGCACATGATTTGTAATTTTTATCAAAGCATATAAAAGATCGAACCAATGTTATGGACTCTACGAAGGCGCTATCGTCTTCCAGTAGCTCATGTGATGATTCGTCAACACACACACGGCGTGGGTCAGAGAATGTGGCCTCGAGGCCATTCTTCACATGATATAAAAACTTTTCCTCATTAGACTTCCTAATGCA
>JAYJMF010038281.1:10088-21377 GCA_036873715.1 Salvia sclarea
ACTATAAGGTCACCTTCTAATCTTTAGCAAAGGGAGATGCCTAAATGAAACTCGAATGGGCAGGAGGTGTTTGACAATATACCAAACTACTGCAAACAATTGGCACGAGTTTCGAATGACAGTATTAATCTAGCAAGAATTTAATTTGAATTCGGAAACATTTTCAGCCCTTCGATCACGAAAGTCTACAATGTATTATGCATCACATTTTTTGCATAACCAAAGCATCACTTGGGCAAATTTTTCAATTTTTTCGAGTGCAGTATCTTTTTTTGGAATATAATATTGCAACATTATATAATTTTCTATTTTCTTTCCATATAGAGAGAACTTCATATAAATTGAAATCGGGATGAGATCCTCTGTACCAAATTCTTCATGTGCTACTACGAATTTCGATAGTTTTAATAACTTTTCTTTTATAAAATAAAAATTTATTATTACATAATATATCATGATTAATATAGCAAAAAAAATAGAATTTTCAAAACCATACACCATGATTTTGAAATATTTAGGTTAAAAAAAATATTTATTTTAGTTAGTTATTCTAAAATCATGGTATATGATTCTTTAAAATTCTTTTTTTTTTTTGCTATAAATATTAGTCATGATATATTTTGTAATATTAAATTTTTATTTTACAAAAAAAAAGTTATTAAAACTATCTGAAATTCGTAATGGCACAGAGGATCTCATCCCATCGAAATCACACCAACAAACAAATTTCCAATCAATGGTGCTCCTAAAAACACTCACAAAATTAAATCTACAACCAACCATGCCAACAAAACATGCATCTCAACTACTTTATTGTTTATTTCTTTTGGTGCTATATATATATAAAGCCATTAGATTACACACAACACACAAAATCAAATCAAGAAAACCGTGCAACATTTCAAGAGAAAAAAAATTAATCCTTCATCATTTTCTTAAAAAAAAAAAAAAAAAAGCTTAGCATGGCGAAAGCTGCGACGATGATGTTGATGGCACTTCTCGTCGCGAGCATCGCCATTCAATCTTCGGCCAAAGCTATCAACTACGGCGCTGTAAACGGCGATTCTATTCTCGGACATCCGAAGCAGCATATTCCGGCAAACCCCTACAATCGGGGCTGCGAAAACAAGCAGCAATGCCGATTCAGCCGCAGGCTCATGGATGGATCCGAGATGTCGATGTGCTTGGCCGTGGAGGCGACGGAGAAGGAAGCTGTGGATCTGAAAGCAAAGATTATGAGCTTTTTCCATTATTGATTTTTTTTTTTTTTTTTTCTCTTGAAATTGGGCACTAACCATATTATGGTTGGTTTTCTTTATTTATTTGATCGTTTAAAGTGTAATATGATTGCACAACAAGGTCGTTTATGAATAAAGAAAGATGGAACTTTGTTGTTATTGAATTGCATTTTTTAGATAATTATTGTGTGGTTTGATTGAACTGGGGTGAGGTGAATCGCGCCGTGCTCAAGCTTGACTTGTTTGTTAACGAATCGAGACTTACGAGCTTTCTGAATTTAGATTTATATTTAAATTTATATGTTAATTACCTAGGGAGGGTATCATTTAGGATCCAATCTGATCCATTGATCTGAATTGATGGACGGCCCACATTGATTCTCCAAATTTGAAATGTTTTCGTATGTACTAGATAATGCTTTTTAACTATTATGCTTTTTTATGTGTTCACCGATTCTAATGCTTTTTCACATACAATGTAATGCTTTTTTCAAGATTAAAATGATGCTTTGATCCTCTAGTAGATCCCCACCCTAATTACCTAAATGTAAAGAAGAAATTGTTTATTCGAAATCAAATAATGTTTGTACTTATGTACAACATTTTTGTCTTTTCAAAATAAAATAATATTTCTACTTATGTACAACATTTTTCACGCTCAATGAGCTTACACATTGTTGATTGATATGTTACACACCACCATGCGTCTATTACAAGCTCATGTCACGTTTGATAAATTCATCAATGACATTTTGGTTTATTTTGAATTTGGTAAAAAAAAAAAAAAAAATAGTGATTTATCCCTTTTTCTTTATTGGTTTAAATTAAATTTCACGAGTGTATATTACATATTCTTTGTTAAGCTTGATCAATCTCATATATTGTTTGATGAAATTCCGCAACGACATGTTGGAGTATATTAAATTTGAAGAAAAATAATGATTGCTTCTCATGCTTTTCATTAGCTAAGAAAGATCAAATTGAGGCGCTGCTCAATAATTGAAACTCATAATTTCTATTACGATCCATTAAACGTACTAACGCTCATATAATGTTCGATGAAAGTCCAAAATGACATACTTGGAGTGCTTTAAATTTGAAGAAAATTAATTATAGCTTGATTGTTTCCCATGTTTTTTCATTAAAGTAGGCGACCAAATTGAGGGGTACTAAATTGAAACTACAACGTCCATTACAAAATTTTTAGTAAGCTTGATTGTTGTATTATAGCTTTAGTTAGTTTCCCGGAAACGTGTCATCTATCACATTTCCGAGTGTCTGTATTTTGTGTTCTTCTTCCCTATTTATGGGACCTTTTATATATTTGCACTTTTCAATCAAAAATAAATAAATCAGTAAGCTTGGTGAAACTCATATGGTGTTTGATGAAACTCTGCGGTGACATAATAAATGTATTTTGAATTTGAAGAAAATTATTGATTTTCCCCATCACCCATGCTTTACATTGGCTTAGGAAGGCCAAAAATGAGACGCCAAATAGGAGTGGTAAATTGAAACTCAAACTTTATTACACAATTTATCTAAAGCTCATATAGTTTTTGATAATCCGAAATGGCATATAGATTGGATATGAAGAAAATTTCAATTAATCTTGAACCATTTAACTAAAAAGTATTCATAACAAGCCTATAGCATTTTTGGAAAGACCATATAAATTAATGGTGAGACCTACGCACTTTAAAAGTAATGAATTTAAATTTAAAACTTATATAACAAGATACACACACATATATATATATTAAAAAAAAGAAAAGAAAAATCTAATCTCACTTTCAATATGATATCATATTATGTAAATGCACCAAAACATAAATATATACTCAAGCATTTTGTTTGATTCAACCCTTAAAGATTGTGAAAAAAAGAAAGTTATATCAAGAATTGTAATACAAATTAATTAAATCGTGATCTTGATGAATACTTCAGATATTGGTGTCAATCCATTTTCCTTTATATTTGTAGAGAGAAAAATAAATAAATTCCACGAAACTCAGAGATTTTCGGATGAACACAAATTGCAATGTGTGGTTCTCCTCAAACTACTAACCAAATTTACACCAACCAACAAAATTTGCATCTCAACTCCAACACAAAAATTCCTATATAAAGTCATGAGAAAATACAAAAACTAAAACAAGAAAACTGTGCAATATTTCAAGAGAAAAATCACCCCAAAAAATAAAAAAATTTCATTTTCATTTTCAATTAAAAAAGCTTCCTACCATGGCAAGAACTGCAGCATTGATGTTTGTGGCAATGTTTGTAATGAGCTCTCTTCTGTCGTCGTCGTCGGCAGCAACCACTGGCATCGAATACAGCGCTCTCGCTGACAACGCGAAATCCGATGCCCCGACAACCGACGTCCCAAAGAGGCCTTGCGAAGCCGCGGATCGATGCCGCAGTGGCGGCAGAAAGCTTTTGAATGAAGCTGAGAAGGAAGCTGAGGATCTCAAAACGAAGTTTATGAGCCTTTTCCATTGATGAAATTAATTCCTCAATTTCTTATTCTTATCTCTTGAAATTGTGCACTAGCCATATTATGGTTGGTTTTCTTTTCTTTTCTTTGATTGAAAAATAAAATAAAACAAAATTTAATTTTATCGATCGATTCGTGTAATATTATTGCACAAAATGATCACTTATTCATATTACAATCAAAGTTTCATCATTAATCAACTAAATATTCCTATGAATTAATTTCTCGGAACAAGAAACTTATGATTGTTCACAATTATTAAACCAACTTGTTTGATAAAACTTTAAGGATTAGTTAATCATGTTTTAATATGTTTATTAATTATTCTTGTGTTTTGTAGAATGTATTGAAGTATCTCCACCAACTATGAAGAAAAACAATGAAGTGCAGAATTCTTCCATAGAGATGAAGAAGTGAAAATGATTAATACTTAGTAATATTTGTAATATTATTAGATTAGCTCCCTAGCTAGACTAATCTATATTAGTAAGTCGGTTAAGAAGTAGCCGGCGTTAGATACCTATAAATATAGGTGTCGGCTTTTGTAACATAGAAAAGGAGAGATGGTGACGATGAAGTGCAGTCTGTTGGTAAGACTAGTGTGTAAATGTTTCTTTTTCTTTGGTAGTAATATTTTAAAATTATAAAAAAAAAATTGTGGTCTTGTATTGGGGATGAGATCAAGTATACCATATTTAGTGTGTCACTCTATGTATCACTTTTGTTTTCCTTTATTTTTTAAAATATTTTTTCGTCAATTTTTTTTATTATAATACTATGAACAATATTAAACTTTTATTTAAAAAAATTAAATTTTAAAAACATTATATACCCTAACTTTGGATTTATCAACTCTAAAAATGAATAGTAAACCACTAAAAGTGAAATTAAATGATAAAAAATAATTATACATCTTAACTGAATAGAACGAACTCTTATTAATAATTATATAATTAAACTAAAACATATAAAATTGAAATTGGCGAAAAAATATTTAAAAAAAATAAAGGAAAACGAACGTGGTACATGGAGTGGTACACCAAATGTGGTACACTGAATCTCATCCCCTTGTATTGGTGTTTCATAACCTAGCTCTTGATAATATACTATAGTTAAAGATGATTTAACACTATCCATAATTCTATCAAAGAAATAACTTTTAAAATTTTTGTTCGGAAATATGCATTACAATTTTCAAGAAAGCTCTCTATTGAAATCAAAACTTTTTGTAACTTGTTGTGATTTAAATACTTCACAAATTCATTGTACCAATTTTGCTCCAATTATATTTTCACATGTTTTTCATTAGCATGGGAAAGCCAAATTGAGGCGGCGCTGTAAATTAACTCGCAACGCCTACCACAATTCACAAAGCTTGATCAAGCTCACATAGTGTTCGATGAAATTCCATAACGACATATAGTAGTACTTCAAAGTTTGAAGAAAATTAATGATTGTTTGATTGTTTCCCATGCTTTTTTTTCAGTATAATAGGAATCAAATTGAGGCGGCGGCGGCTGCGGTAAATTGAACTCACGACGTCTATTACATAATTTTCAATAAGCTTTCTCAAGCCTATATTGTGTTTGATAAAATTCCACAACGACATATAGGAGTGCTTCAAATTTGAAGAAAATTAATGATTGTTTGATTATTTGCCATGTTTTTTTTCAGTAGCTAGGAAGATCAAATTGTGGCGGCAGTGGTAAATTTCAAACTCACAACTTGTACTAGAAAATATTTACAACAAGCTTGCTCAAACTCATAAGTGTTTGATGAAATGCCACAATAACAAATTGGTGTATTTCCAATTTGATAAAATTAATGATTTCTCCCGTGCTTTATATTGGCGTAAGAAGACCAAATTAAGATGGCATGCCGTGGTAAAATGAACGTCGCGAAGTAAATTACGTAATCTACATTAAATTTCCACAAGCTCATATAGTGTTTGATGAAATTCCACAATGACATATTTGTGTATTTTGAATCTCTATTACAAAAAAGTTATCAAGCTTGCTCAAGCTCAGATGGTGTTTGATGAAAGTCCGCAATGAAATATAGATTGAATTTGAAGAGATGGCATTTTGTATTTCTTGAAGAACTTTTAACAAAAAATATTCATAGGCCTCCAAACCCATAGCATTTTGGGAATTCAAGTGTTTAATGTATATATAATAAAAATACATAAATCTTATCACAATTTTGAATCTTATCTTACACTAATATGTAATTTAACCAAAACATGAATATACACTTAAGCATTCTTTATGTACTTGCATACTTAACTTATTATTTGTTCCAATTTAAGATATTAAAAAGAAAAAAGTTATCAAGAATTGTAGAAGAAATTAAATACCATCCTTTGATATATACATCCATTAATATTGGTGTTAATAATTTTCCCTTTAATTTTATACACCAAATAAATTACATGGAACTCATAGATTTTCGCATATACACAAATAGCAATGTGTGTCTCTCCTCAAAACACTAACAAAATTCACACCAACCAACAAATTTTTCGCATCTCAAATCCAATTCTTTTTCACCCTATATAAAGCAATGAGACTATACAAAAAAAAAATCAAAATAAAAAACCAGTGCAACATTTCAAGAGAAAAAAAAATAAAAAAATCATCCTACATTTCAATTTTCTTTTCATTTTCACTCAAAAGCAATGGCAAGAAGTGCAGCACTGATGTTGGTGGCAATGATTGTGATGAGTGCTCTTCTCTCGTCGTCGTCAGCAGCCACAGTTGCAGAATACAACGCCCCCGTAGGCGTTGTCAAGAGGGCTTGCCAGACGGCGCATCAATGCCGCGGAAATCGCAAGCTTTTGAGTGAAGAGATGTCAATCTCTGTTGTTGTGCAAGCAACTGAGAAGGAAGCTGAGGATTTGAAATCGAAGTTTATGAACTTTTTCCATTGATTATTATTTTTTAAATTATAGTTTGTCTCTTGAAATTGTGCACAAACCATATTATGGTTGTTGGTTTTCTTTTATTTGATTGAAAAAAAAAAAAAAAAAGCTTCATGGATTCGTTCCTTGTAATTGATCGTTACGTGTGACGTTATTGCACAAAATGATCACTTGTTAATAAAGAAGATGAGACTTCCCCTCTTTTATATATTTACACTGTGCTATGATAAGATTTAAATTAATATGCTAATAATTTAAAAACAATATGTTCTAATAAGTGATACTTTAAATTAGATTTATCAATTTAGTATTACATATATAAAAATTAATTAAATTTAATGAGTTGAATAATCTCATGTTCAAGCTCGACGAAATTAGCTATAGAGAGCTTCACCAATAAACAAGCATTACTCCCTCCGCTCCATTAATAATGTTCCATTTATTTTTGGCACGAAAATTAATGGGTGTTGGATGGTATAGCCCACGTGACTTTTGTGTGTAAACTTTTTTATCGGAAAAGAAATGCGACATGATTAATAGGACATGAAGAATTATTTTTACTCAATTAAAGGTAAATAAATACATGATTTTTTTCAGTAATAAACCAATAAATAATATCCCGTTTGCGTACAATATTAAGAAGATCTCCACCAACTATGAGAATTCTAGAAGAGTGTCGTGCTAAGAAGGAAAACAATGAAGTGGTCGAATGCATCGAGAGAGATCGAGATATTGCAAACCATGGCTAATAATCTAGAAGTGAAATGCTTACTTGTAATATTATTAGATTAGCTCCCTAGCGAGACTAATCTAGATTATGATGCAAAGAGAAGCGTGAAGATAAAAGGAACAATAAAATTAAGACACTTTTGATAATAAATTATACCAAATATGCAGATCAGAGTGAAAATCTGTTGATTCTATATGAATACCAAAAGAACACAGAATACATAATAGAACTCCTATTAATACTAATTACATGGAAAGAAAGTAAATACCATAATTGAATAAAATTAATAGGAGTACTTCTCACAATGTCTATTACAAATATTAAGTTAAGCTTGCTCAAGCTCAAATATTGTTTGATTAAATTCCTCAATGACATATAGGAGGACTTCAAATTTGAAAAAGGTTAATGATTGTTTGATTGTGTATTACAAAATTTACATTAAGCTTGATCAAGCTCATAAATTGTTTGATGAAAATCCACAATGATATATTGGTGTACTTTTAATTTGAGAAAATTAGTGATTTTTTCCACATTTTATATTGGCTTAGATGGCATGCTTAAGATCATATTAGTGTTTGTTGAAATTACAGAAAAAAACATATTGGTGTGTTTTGCATTTGAAGAAAATTAATGATTTTCCCACGCAGTGGTAAATTGAAACTCACGATAAATTACACAAAACTATCAAGCTTGCTCAAGCTCATATGATGTTTGATGAAAGTCCACAACGACATATAGATTAAATTCAAAGAAAAATTATAATTCTTGAAGAATCTTATCACAATTTTGAATCTTATCTTATACGACTTATCATTTTTCATGATAAATATATTGGATTTTCTTGACGTGCTATACTTAACAAAAGAAAAGGATAAATCTTATTTTTCATGATAAATACGTTGGATTTTCTTATGTACTATACTTATTAATTTCTTAATATTAGGATGCCTTGAATTATTCTTCCGGTCAGCACTATCTCCCGCTTCGCAAGCGGAGGTCTCGCTGCCCGGTCAGCGAGTTGGGCTGAGCCCATCTCTTAGTACTATATATATGGTCTTAGAGATCTGTAATTTGTAATCCGAAAATCCTAGCCTCCTCTCTGCCCGTGGACGTAGCCAATTGGTGAACCACGTAAATCTGTGTCTTCTTTACGTTTCTGTTTTCTGTTTGTTTGCTCTTTAATCCTATTCCGTCACAACAAGATCAGTACGCACAACTACTCTCTCGATTGCCAGAACTAAGACCCAATATTTATAATCACCAGGATAGAATTTGTTGAAAGTCGATACGAGCTCAGCTTCTGTAGCAACGTCACGTGTCCACTCACAACAAACGATCCACAAGCTTGAGGAGATGGAGCGTGGACTATTGTTGGAGCGGGAGAAGAAACAACGGGGTTGAGGAGAATCATGGCCTACAGGATGAGCGTTATGAGGCTCGGGAGCACCTAAAGGCTACTTGCACAATCGAGGAGGGACTCAGGCACACCTCCTTCTTCTTAGTTAGGTGATTATTTGGAAGAGACATAGACTACTATCCTATTCTAGACTATGATATGTTGGCTTGGTAACCCAATTTTGAACTTTGGGTTATATTATGTTTGATTTGCTCTATAATACTCCCTCCGTCCCTTAAGAGTATGCATTATTTTGACCAGTGCGGGTTTTAATAAAATGTAAATTGTAGTGGAATATGGATCCCACAAAAAAGTATTGTTAAATGTAAAAGTAATGTTAGTGGAGAATGGATCCCACAAAAAGATATTGAAAAGTGTAAAAGTAGTATAAATAAATGTTAAAGTAAGGGAATAAATGGGACCCACAAAAAATGGTTATTTCCAAAAAAGGAAAATGCATACTCTTGAGGGACGGCCCAAAATGGAATAAAATGCATGCTCTTAAGGGACGGAGGGAGTATTGAATTATATATCGATGATTAGTTGTGTCAAATATTGAATTATATCTCAACTCAACAACATGTTGTTCTAGTATGCGTATCATGAATTTAGCAATGCATTAGAAACGAATAAAACATGTAGCAAAATAGAAACAGAATTAGCAACGGATTAGGAACGAACAAATATCAGTGATTCAGCAACGGATTAGCTAAAGCTGTGATACCAAATGAATCAAACCAAAGCCAGAGTTTCCCCAAATTGAGCAACCTTGACACATTGGCCACATCTGAGGGCTCGAGCTTTGAAGTCCACAAGCCCCTCGTCGCCCTTGTCAAGAAACCGATAAGCCTTCATCTTCCCAAAACGCCAGTAATAAACGAGCACCACCACATTCCCATCCGAATCGCCTATCAATCTAATGTCTTTGCTCGTGCCTTCACGAATAACAAACACACGATGATGCTTCAACGCCCACTCCGGGGGCAAATTCACATCCCCTCTCACAACCAACTTCCACAGCACCATCGACAACTCGTGACTCTGAAACCTCAGTGTCACATAATAGAGATTCCCATCCAATTCTTGGAGATGGGAATCTTGAGGTATCTGAAGATCGGATTGTGGGAAGGGAAACGCTTTCATCTCATTCGTAGCAATGTCGAAGCAGTGGTAGGTTTTATAACCCCCCCAGAAGATGGCATTGTTGTAATTCTGTGCTTCATTGCAATCAAATCCAGAACCAGGAGGAAGGGTAAATGGTCCCAAACTGGGCTTCCAACTGCGCCTCTCCGAGTCATAAACCTCAACCCGGTAGGTAAAATCCGCTCGTTTTGAAGAGCACATGATGCATACGACCTTGTAATGAGGCGATTTTGAAGGATCGAATGCTAAGGCAATCGCTTTCAGCTTGGCCCTGCAAGTTGGGATTTTCATCTTTTTGGATAGTCTGGTGGTTGGATTGTAGACGCGGTAGCCATCTCTCGAGCTTTCGAGCAACAACAGTCCATTGCACGATTGCAGTATTTTGTAGCCATGACAAGAAGGAAAAACACTCAGGAAATAACTCCGACTCAGAGTGTAAGGTATCATCGCGTTTTCACCGCCATTCTTGGATAATGTTGGCTTCCAGTAGAAATAATCCGGGTCCCGTGAAGAACCCTGATCGAGTTGGTTTTCGTGAGATAATTGCTTCCTCGTGTTCTCTTTGCGTTCTCATAGCTTATTAATTATCTCACGAAAACCAACTCGATCAAACCCCAGTACGGGTCCCGGGCACAACCCCAGCACTGTAGGATGAGAGACTGCTGCAGTTTGGGGCAGCGGAGAGTGTGTTGGTGGCAGAAGTAGTCCGAGGAGATGAGAGAGAGCCAGTTTTTGCAAACGGATTTGAATCTGATTAGAGATTTCGCTGGCAGGCGGAGAAGGATTTCCGTGAACATATCGCAGTCGTCCATGCTATCAAGTTAATTATATCATTAAATTAATTAACTCAAAACACTACAATTTTGATTATGCATGGGAAAAACTTTGCTTACTTGAAGGAGGGTTAGTTAATTATATCATTAAATTAATTAACTCAAAACACTACAAATTTTGATTATGCATGGGAGAAAACTTAGCTTACTTGAAGGAGAGTTTTAGGGTTCGAGATGGCGGCGGCGGTCGACGGCCGCAAAAGGAGGCGTACATGCGACCCATCACTTTGAAAATATTGGGACAAAACTTAACTAGGTTTTATTCATGCATGATTCATTCCCAATTCAATTGTGGAATATATATCTTATTTTCGTTTTGGACTGGAAAATGTCATGTTTTCTTATTAATAAATTAGGAAAAAAAATATTATTTTGCCTAATTTTCTCCTGATAGGATCCTCTGCGCCACAATTTATGTGTGCCACCGTATGCCATTAAAAATTTTAATATTTTTGAATAATGTTTATTATAAAATAAAATTTTATTATCTCATAATACAACATGATTAACATTTATGCAAAAAATTAGAATT
>JAYJMF010038388.1:0-21376 GCA_036873715.1 Salvia sclarea
ATTAGTAATTGAAAATTGATATGCCTCTCCAAACATATTACGACTTACTCATATACACAATTTATGGTCTAAGTGTTTATTAATTGTTTTGAAATTCTGTAATGATAATTTGAGAAAATTAAGAACATGCATTTAATTTATTTATTATTATCGATATTTTTCTATATAACAAATTAATCACACATGTTAAATGACATTTTAGACGTGCATCGCACGTCCTTTCTGCTAGTTCCAACAACAACACCACCGCCAACATCGTCACAAAACGATGCGAAATCATATTTGTCTATTTGCCACAACCCACAAGTTGTCTCATTGCATATTTGATTAGCTGGCGTTATTTATTTGTTTTTAAATATGTTTGGCAAGTTCCATGGAGAAGGGGGTGCAATGCACACACAAATAAGTTTTTATTGTTTGTAATTATTAATAAATATGCTCTTTCTTATTATATCAAGTTAGTTTTATATCATATTTTATTAAATTTATTTTAATTTTGAAGCATTAAAAATAAGAATCAATTATACTTTTCATCAATTTTACTTATACTTAATTCCATAATCGATTCTTTTCCCAAGGCATTAATTATTTTTTATCTCATTTTTAGAAGGTAATTGTCTCGTTTATGAATTTAGACAATTATATGTATGAAGTCTCATTTGCATTTGAGATATATTGTTTCATTTTCATCTAATAATTGTCTTATTTACAAATAAAACTAATTATACATGAAGGATTGACACTCACTTGTATCAATTGCTTATAACATATAGTCTCATTTCCAACTAGTCATTTGCATATGAGAATTGACAAATTTTGTATTCAGTTTTTGTCTCATTTTCATTTAGAAATTTAGGCAAATTTAATATGAAGTCTCATTTGCATATGAGATATGTCTCATTTCCATCTACTAATTGTATGAAATACAACTAATCATATATGAATAATGGAGTTTACTTGTATCACTTGCTTAATTATAACATATAGTCGTATTTACGACTTATAAATGTTTCATTTTCATATAGTAATTGTCCCAAGCCACAACTACAGCTCTCATCTCCCAAAGCGTCTCTAGCAACAAAGCATCACGACGCCCCCAACAACGCTACTCCGGCGCCCAGCCCCTGCGCGCACCTTATTTACTACTCATTTTTAGTCCAACTCTTCAAATTAATCCCGCAAGCAGAAATCGTAATTAAGGTAATGGACTGAGAATGAGAATAGAATTTGAGCTTGGGTCAAGGTGATGTATATATACCCGAAGTCTAGCTCAATATGGAAATGATGGGTTGAATAAAAGGTTAAAGGTAAGTAATTTGTGTAATTAAGTGGAATAAGGGTCCATTTGTTATGTACACATACGCACACATCCCACCTATAAATAATAGATATAGCTACAACAAAGTAGACATTCAATAACTGCAATGTCAAGATTCTCTCTCTCACTCTATACTAGATGCTAACTCTAGTTTCTTGGATAGGTTCAACTTGATCTTCTTGATCCTCTCTAGCACATGTTTCATTCTAGGCCTCTCTTCAGGCCTATCTACGGTGCATTCTAGAGCTAATTCAACAATCGACGTAAAGCAGCTTCCATATTCAACTATTGATCTCCCTCCAACATCCATGTTCACTAGTTCATCAACAACATGCATCACAGAATTAGGAAATGATTCTTCCATCCACTTCCTCATGGTTAACTCTCCGGAAAACATCTCGTCTGTTGGCTTCCTCCTCGAACAAATTTCCATAAGCAAAATCCCATAGCTGTAAACATCCACCATGATTGATACCAATCCTTCTGACCCATATTCTACAAAGAGGGCATTTACTTTTAGTGAAAGATCAAACTAACAATACATATGATTGAGTATATGAAACCAAAATATATCAATTATTTGACCAAATATAAATTACATAAAGTAGAATAGCTATTGGAAGAGTTATGCAGAAGAAGGTTTACCCGGTGCAATGTATCCGATGGTACCCAGAGTTCTGGTTTGATGCACTCGTTGTTCTTGGGTCAGAAGCTTGGCAATCCCAAAGTCGCCAACATGCGCAACCATGTTTTCGTCTAGAAGGATGTTTTGGGGCTTCATATCACAATGAACTACAGGGAACGATGAATTTCCTTCATGTAAATATTCTAATGCAGTTGCCACATCTACCATTACTTCCAATGTCTGGAAAATATTCAATGAGCAATCAGTCGAGTAGAGCCATTTTTCGAGGTTCCCATTGGGCATGAATGACAACACCAGAGCCTTAAAATCAAGGTTTGAGCAAGATGTAATGACCCTGACAAGATTCCTATGGCGTATGCTGTTGAGTATTTGACATTCGGTATCAAAGGTCGTGAGCATACCTTGTACATCGAAATTAAAGACCTTCACAGCAGCAACCATTGTGTCAGAGAAACATGCCTTGTAGACTGAGCCAGAGCTCCCTCTACCAATCAAGTTGCCTTCACCAAGGTTGCCTGTGGCATGGAGGATTTCATAATATGAAATCCTTCTATGCTCAAGTATAGGAGAAACATCTGATGGAGATGGATTTACAAAACAATTTTGTCTTCTAATGAAGAATAGAAGAAAGGCAGCAACAAGCATTGAGCATATTATTATGGCAGGTATTATATATTTGAGATGTTGAGTCTTTCTTGAAGGTCTGTGCATGCTCCTCTTACATTCCTCCACATTCAATCGCGGTGATCCACACAAGCCTTGATTACCCAAGAAGGAATCAGATGTAAAGTTAATGAATGCCCCTCCATCGGGAATTTCACCACTGAGCGTATTGAAAGAGACATTGAAGTACTTCAGGTATGTAAGTTCCTCCAAAGACTTAGGAATTGGACCAAAGAGGTTGTTCCTTGACAAGTCTAAGTATACCAACCCCTTCAACTTTGAAAAAGAAGTTCTCAATGGGCCACCTAGTTTGTTATTTGACAATGATAGAGTGACTAGATTCTGAAGATTTGAAATTGTGTCTGGAATTTCTCCGACTAGTAGATTCCCAGATAGATCCAATTCTATCAAGCCCTCCATATTCCCAACCTCTTGAGGCAACGAACCATTAATGAAATTGTTAGACAAATGCAACCTCTCAATACGCTCACTGAGCCATAAAGAGGATGGAATTTCATAACTGAATGAATTGTTGGCCAAATGAATATCTCTCAGTAGAGGAAGGTCCCCTAAACACCCCGGTATTTCTCCTGAAAAATAGTTTTGTGACAAATAGACCTCGTACAATCTTCTCAGATTGCACAAGACATGTGAGATAGAACCTTCAAGCTCATTATCTTCGATATCCAACACTTGCAGATTGTTCAAATGTCCCAATGCCGCTGGGATGAAGCCTGTGAAGACGTTGTCTCCAAGGCGCAGTGCGACAAGGCTGCTTAAGTTCCCAAGCTCATTGGGGAGCGGGCTCACTATTCCGCAAGATTCAGCAGCGAAATATTTAAGTGATGCAGACAGATTGGTTGAGCCTATGGATTTGGGGATGACTCCTGTGATGGGATTACCTCCTATATCTAGGTATCCCAGGTACTTGCAGTTTGTCAAGGAAGAAATGAAGTCTTGCTCGGGCTTGGATACGTTGTTGCTGAACTGATTTCCATACATGGTTAGCTTTTTAAGCTGATGCAGATTCCCAAGATTCATTGGCATATGTCCAGTGAATGAGTTGAAAGCAATCTGAAACAGAATTAGGCCGGAGAGATTTGATACAGAAGAAGGAATCTTTCCAAAGAAACGATTTACTGGAATATCGAAAAACTGGATGTTGGGAATGCTCGTGTCTATAGAAGGCGGAATTTTGCCCGAGAGGTTGTTGAATCCAAGCCAAAGATCCACTAACCCGGAGAGATTGAAAACAGACTGTGGCACTTCACCATTTAGCTTATTTACGGAAAGATCCAAAGCTGTTAAACGGGATAGTTGCCCAATTTCTTGAGGCACTGTCCCCTGGAAAGCGTTGTAACCAAGCCCGAGCAACTCCAAATTCGAAAGATTCACGACCGAGGGAGGAATCGCGCCCCCAAGTTTGTTTCCGTAGAAATTAATAAATCGGATTTCGGATAAGTTCCAGATTTGAGCTGGGATACCTCCTTCAAGTTGGTTTGTCGACAGAGATAGCCTCTCTAGAGAATGGCAATGCATAAGAGCGGAAGGTATCTCTCCTTCAAACTCATTCCTGCGAAGAGTTAAACGTCTTAGGTTTGTTGCAGATGCGCCGCTGCACATATGATTTGGAATGATTCCTGACAACCTATTCTCAGACACATCAAGAGACACCAGAGAAGATATGTTGAAAATTGTTGATGGTAATACTCCTGCAATTACATTTCATAAGTATAACATTTAAGTTAAATTTCCAAACGGAATGCCTATGCGTTATCTTTGATTGAAAATTATCATGTGATAAGAAGGAAAAAGAGAACATGCACCCTTTGAATTTTTTCTTCTTTTCCACTTCCTTCTCTATGAAAATGAATTTTCTTCTTATTTCCTCATCTTTTTCACTTAGGCTCCTTTCTGAAAAGGGTGAAAATTTAATATTTTCCCATATTTTCCGTCTTTTTCACTTGTTTTGTATTGTGGATAAACTTCCCCGGTCAAGAGGAATTTTTTTTCTCCGAGCAGCCTTTTTCCATCATTTTCATTTAAATTATGGATAAAATTATCATGGGTGAGGTAGTTTGATAAAATTATCAGGAGGGATAAATTTTTTATTCTATCAAAGAGAATATAAGATAAAAAAGGTGGGGACCACCAAAATGTGATAAAATAATCCCTTACTTTCTTATCCTTAATTTTCTAGGGATAAATTTTCAATGAAAGAGAACGGAGCCTCAGGGGAAAATATTTTCCCATCAACATGAAGTGAAAATAATTTCCCTCCATTGAAGTGAAAAGGGGAGAAAGAAAAAGTAATTTTTTTTTATAGATAAGAAGAGGAAAAGAAGGATAAATTTAAAGGGTGAATTATTTCTTTTTTGGCACTATTCGCAAGATAATTTCATAAATGGAACGCACCATCTAAGATAAAGGGATAGAAAGAATAAGCAAACATAACAACCAACTAATAATTACTTCCAAGTTTAAGAAAAAGAGGTGGACTCTTATACATCGGTGTATGTATACTTCATCATTATTTAAATTCAAAATGTATTCCCTTTCTACCCCATCACCCTTATAATCAAGGATGATGTATATATATATATCGGGGTACGGGAGTTTTTGCCTAAAAATAAAAATTTATGTATTAAATAGGAATATTGTCATATTAAATACTAAATTTATAAAAATAATTCTACTTTAATTTGTTTCTTTCCACATATATCCTTTTTCCAGTTTATCAATCACACCAAGCACCACCTATTACTTAATTCCTTGTATGATGGATGTAATAAAGGTAGGATTGGAACTACTAATACCATGAATTGAGCAATAAATACCTAATTTAGCAGGAATGGTGATTCCTAAGAAAATAATGTACCCAAGCAAAGGAATGCAATAGATGTAGGAGTTTCCATTCAACTCCATCCTTGATTTCATCATATCAAGCACATCACCATTCCTACTAGATTGGTCATACTAATTTTTTTTCCCTACATTCGATATTTCTATGCACTATTAATTTGCTTCCATTCTCATTCCATTACATTCCTTCATAACAAACACATTCTTACCACATTAGTTTAATAAACTCTTAAAACATCTTATACGCTGTTAGATTTCATTGTAATACTACATTTTACAACGATCATCTCCATTTTACAACAGTTAAACTTACTAGTATATTTTATAGCAGAAAATGAATAAGGAAACATACCTGTTAGCTGATTAGTTTCCAACCAGAGTTGCTGAAGCTGCGAGAGGTTTCCAAACGACTGTGGAATACTTCCAGTGAGATTGTTATTAGACAGATCGAGTCCAGAGAGTTTCTCACAAGTGGATAAACTTGTGGGAATATCTCCACTCAAATGATTTTGTGTGAGGTTTAGCAACTCCAATCTCCTTAGCAATCCAACACCCTCAGGAATGCCATCATGAAACTGGTTGTGGGCCATGTCAAGTACACGAAGGCGTCTCAACTGCCCGATTTCAGCAGGGATGAAACCGCTCAAATCGTTGTTGCTGATATCAAACGATGTGAGGAATGAGAGATTGCCGATTTCTCTAGCAATGCTTCCTCTTATATCCATATTGGAGAGATCTAAGCTGATCACTCGACCCGGGTGCCTCGTGCTGCAAATGACACCAATCCAGCTACAGAAAGAGGTTTCATGTGACCAGTTCTTAGCCAGAATGTCGGAATTTATGTGTTTTTTGATGGCTAAAAGAGAGGACTCGTCAATGGTGGATCTGTTGAGAGTGGAAGTGCAGCAGATTCTCAGGTATAATGATCCCAACAACAATAGCATTAATGCTGCTTCTTTCACCATTTTTTTTCGCGGTAAAATCTGAGAGAGAGAGAGAGGTAAATTTCTATTTGAACTGAAAACACATACCAGATTGTATATATGACTTACTTCTTATGTTTGAAAAAGAAAATGGGTCTCGATCCAAAAGATATAAAAATTAAACAAAAATCAATTAACAGAAACAATATATTGTATACAAAATTGATATTTTTTTGGCCAAGTGGATAGGATTATACCCAAATGGGAAACATGGCGGGGATTCCGCAGAGCTGGGAAAAGCATAGAAAAATGAAATTTTGTCGTATATATATATCTTTCATTTATTTATCCAACAAATGCGGATCTCATTACTTGTAAATTAAGCCAAAAAATTAATTGTCAACTTATCAAGATTCATTACTTAATTAAATATGATTAAAGTATATAGTCTGCATACAAGAACAGAGGCAGCAAAACTTTTGAAACAGCCGATAGATCTCGACAACCTCTGGTTTTGTTTGTATTTTTTATTTATTTATTAGATCATATTTTTAAATTCTTCAACATGAGACTAAGAACATGGTAATTATTGTTAGCGACTTGCTTGAACTGCAGTCTGTCCCGTTAGATTTAGCAATACACAAATGACAATAAATTTTGGCCTTTTCTTCATGGAAAAGTTTATCGTATAAAGTCAATCATTGTCACTATTTAATTCCAACAACAAATAAAGATGCAACATGAACAAAAAAACTGAATCTTACTCACTCTTGCAATACTAAATGATCAAATTAAATTATCGCAAAAGGTAACAAAATCGCAGTACAACAATTGTTGCCTTGTAGGAATCAAAGTAGAGTTGCGACAAATTATTCTTATTGTTTCGTTAACTAAAAATACTTCATCGTACGCACACATCACACCTATAGATACAACAAAGAAGACATTCAATAACTGCAATATATGTCAAGATTCTCTCTAGTCTCTCTAGACTAGATGCATTTTCTCTAGCTCCTAACTCTAGTTCCTTGTGATAGGTTCGACTTGATCTTCTTGATCCTCTCTAGCACATGTTTCATGCACGGCCTCTCTGCAGGCATATCTGTGGTGCATTCTAGAGCTAGTTCAATAATCGACGTAAAGGAACTTCCATAATCAATTCTTCTGCCTCCAACATCCATGTTTACTAGTGCATTATCAACAACCTGCATCACATAATTGGGGAATGATTCTTCCATCCACTTCCTCATGGTCAACTCTCCAGAAAACACCTCGTCAGTTGGCTTCCTCCTCGAACAAATTTCCATAAGCAAAATCCCGTAGCTGTAAATATCCACCATGGTTGACACCAATCCTTCCGTCCCATATTCAACAAAGAGGGCATTTACTTTCAGTGATAGATCATACTGACAATACAATAGATCATACTGACAATACATATGATTAAGTATATGAAACCAAGCATAAGTTTGAGTAAATATATATTACATAAACTAGGTTAGCTATTGAAGGAGTTATGCAGAAGAAGATTTACCAAAGTTCTGGTTTGATGCACTCTTTGTTCTTGGGTCAAAAGCTTGGCAATGCCAAAGTCGCCAACATGCACAACCATGTTTTCATTTAGAAGGATGTTTTGGGGCTTCAAATCATAGTGAACAACGGGGAATGATGAATAGCCATCATGTAAATACTCTAAAGCAGAAGCCACATCTATCATTACTTCCAATATCTGGAAAATGTTCAATGAGCAATCAACAGAGTAGAGCCATTTTCCGAGGTTCCAATTGGGCATGAATGCCCGCATCAGAGCCTTAAAATCAAGGTTTAAGCAAGATGTGATAACCTTGACAAGATTCCTATAGCGTATGTTGGTCAGTATTTGACATTCCGTGTCGAAGCTCGTGAGTGCGCCTTGTACATCGAAATTAAAGACCTTCACAGCAGCAACCATTGCGTCAGAGAAACATGCCTTGTAGACTGAGCCACAGCTCCCTCTACCAATCATGTTGCCTTCACCAAGGTTGCCTGTGGCATGGAGGATTTCAAAATACGAAATCCTCCGATGCTTAGATACAGGAGAAAGATCTGATGGATTTACAAAACGATTCCTTCTTATAATCAAGAACAAAAGAAAGGCGGCAACAAGCACTAAGCTTATTATCGTGGCAGGTAATATATATTTGAGATGTCGAGTCTTTCTTGAAGGTCTACGAGCGCTCCTTTTACATTCCTCCACTTTGAATCGTGCTGCTCCACATAAACCTTGATTACCCAAGAAAGAATCAGATGTGAAGTTCACGAACGTCCCTCAATCTGGAATTTCCCCACTGAGCTTATTGAATGAGACATTGAAGTAATTCACATATGTTAGTGCCTCCAAAGACTTGGGAATTGGACCAGAGAGGTTGTTCCTGGACAAGTCTAATTATACCAACCCTTTCAAGTTTGAAAAAGAAGTCCTCAATGGGTCATCTAGAACACCATCTGTTTAGCTCAATCAAGAGAGATAAGCTGCCCTAGAACACGCACACCATCTGTTTAGCTCTAATATTTTATTTATATCAAGAGAAACGACATTGTTTTAGTTAAATATAAATGACGTTGTTTATTTCGTAGTTCGTTATGTCCATGTATGCATTTTCGTCCTCCATTTTCAACTCTAATATCACCGGAAGTTCTACACGTGTGAAATATCAGGACGAAATGAAAGGTGGTGTATTTACAAAAAGATTTTAAATGTCATGTGCAAAACCAGAATTTGGTTAAAGTTCGTGTATTTTGGCGCAATTACCCCTTTTGTTAATTAATTATTTTTTCGTAAGTCATTTTTCGATCATTTTATGTGATTAAAACCTAACAACACAGTGCTAATAGAAAGTATCGTCGAAAATTTTCTAAGCGCAGCTTTCGAATTATTAGTCAAACTCTAAACAATCAAGTTGTTGTCCAACCAACTTTGAATTTAGGTCAAATTTCAAAATTTTGTTAAGTTTGTGTAAAAAAATCTGGTTAAAAACTAAAATTTGAGCTAAGTTTGTGTATTTGTAAGTAATTGAAGTACCAAAAAAAAATGAAAAAATTGGTGGACTCAAATGTTGCGAGACATGGTAGAAATTAGAAAGAGAGATACTATCATATAGGGGAATGAGGTATGCAGCAGCAACATAAACCTACAACTACGAGCACCATTATCCGCTCATTTCTCTGAATTTCATAGAAAATGGTGCTGGGGCGTCGTTTCTTCATGTCAGCAACTCTCTCTCTCGCCACCCCCACTCCCACCCTCCATGAAATCGCGTCCAATCACGCCAAAGGTAGTACCATAAGTTTTTCTGCATTGAACAACTAATGCTTTAGTTTTGCTTGCTAACATTCACTTCTTCAGTAAGCTATTTTTATTCAAGATATTAAATTTATATCGGCCTCATTTTCTATTTGGCTATTATTTTGCTGCTGATGCTGTGTTGGCATGTTTCCACTGATTTTATACATGCTTCAATTTGTAAAGTTAGTAGGAATTGAAAGCCATCACTGTTATTGGTTTTTGTTTTACATCTCCAGTTTTTGGTCTTCTATTTGGGAAATTCTGTTTGTGGAGAAACTTTTTGTGCTTCAGTGGCTGTTTCATGATTGACAGATGACTGTTATTGAAATTGGTATGAGTAAGCCTTTCATCAATAACTGTATGCTTTTGATTCGTTTAAAAGGAGTTAATTGATAGGCGTTGCAAAGGTTGTGCTGAAAAAGGGGAAGACTCAGCTGTTTAAAGATGGCAGCCCCATGGTGTATAGTGGTGCTGTCGATAGGATAGTTGGTAGACCGCCACCTATAACAGGAGATGTCGTCCTGGTAACTGATGGAACGGAGAAACCAATAGGCTGGGGTTTATATAATTCTGTTTCTATGTTTTGCGTACGCCTCATGCAGCTGGAAGACGAAGCAGCCAAGTATGTATATCAACAAATTCTAGTTAAGCTTTGGTTTACTTTCTAAAATTACAATCTGTATAAATAATGGCTATGCGCAGAGATCCATCTTGTGTGCTGAACGTGGACAGACTACTTGAGAGTAGAATCAGTGCTGCTGTTGCGTTAAGAGGACAGCTTCGGCTTCCTTCTGCTCAGACAAATGCTTATCGCCTTGTTAACAGTGAAGGAGATAGGTATTACTTCCCTATTCTTGTTGTTTATTTAGTAGTCATGTATAGTTTGTGATTAACAGATAATAGATTTAATCACTTTAACCTCTATGATCATGTTCACAAATGAGTATAAAGTTATGGAGGTTGCCAATTAGAACAATTTTAAGATGCATTTTTTTAAAGCTCGATTTTTAAGCACAAACTTGTTATCTTCTATGAGCCACCACTGTGTGTGTTTGGGCATGTCATTTCTTCCCCAGGGAGTGAAGTATGCCAGAATGACTTCGTATCCTAGATGTTCTTTACCAATCCATACTTAAGCTAAAAGGATTCATGCACTTGTGACTAATTACCAATTTGTAGATGTAATGCTCAGATTCTCTTGTTGCACTCTCCCAGAATGTCATTTGTTCCCAAATGGAGTAATTTTCAAATAATAATATGTAATTGTACTGAATTATAAACACTCCCTGTATAACCAGAGTTAGTATTATCTTCATTATCCTCTTACATAATACAATGGTTCACTAATTTGTTGTAAGTGTTTTTTTCTTCCTTTTTTGGTATCGTCTCAAACAAAGGGAATGTGTGGAACAGTCTCCAGATATACCACAAATTAAAGCTAATACATATGAAATGCAGGTTATCCGGCCTTATTGTTGATATTTTTGGAGATGAAGCAGTGGTTGCTTCGTCGGCTGCGTGGGTTGAAAAGTACAATAAACAGATTAAAGACTGTATCAGCAAAACAAACCGTATCAACCATATAACCTGGAGACCATCCATTGATATATTGAAGGAGGAAGGCTTGGATTTATCTGATTCACGAGGTGTGGATTTATCACAATCTCCCAGAATGGTAGAGGTAACCTTGACAAGTCACAACATTATTAGAAAGCTGAATTTGCTAAGAAATAACATAGATTGACCGACACTTTCTGACTTGAATCAAACTAGCTGTTAATCATTCATACCATGTAGTGCAATATCTCACATAGCTTCCAGATGATTTATAATAGAACCGTAATTTCCCCGTCTTTTGCCCCCTCTTTGTAAATTGTTGTTTTATTTACCCCTTTTTCTCACGTGTGAGCTTGGAACAGGCTCTGGAGAATGGCGTTTGCTATTTAGTATCCTTGGAGGGACAAAAAACTGGCTTCTATGCTGATCAGCGTGAAAACCGCCTATATATATCATCGATTTCTAAGGGTCTGAAAGTACTTGATATTTGCTGTTATACTGGAGGATTTGCCTTAAATGCAGCACGTGGTGGTGCACTTAGTGTGACTGGTACATTCATATCCTTTACTTCTGTCGTCAACCTTATTAATATAAGATGATACCATTTGTAAAGAAGCAAAGTATCTCAATCAACATTTCACTTGCAATGATAGCTTTATATAAATCAAAGGATGACCTTGGAGAAAGTTCAGGAACAATGATAGGTACTGGTAGGATCCAGACCTAGCGAATGAAAAACTTGCGAATAACAAGAGGATATAACTGTTATGCCATTACGAGCTGAATCAATGAGGAAAAATTAGGAAGGTGACTTTGAATCAGTAAAGAAATGAAATGAACTTAGTGACCCTTAAACTAGTACTCCCTCCGTCCCTGATATATAGGCTTATGGAGGAGCGGCACACGAGTTTTAATAAAGCTGAAATTATTATAGTGTTGAGAGTATGACTTTATTGAGAAAAGGGTATGTTAATTAATAGAGTATGACTTTATCAAAAAAGTACGAGTTTTAGGTAAATAAAATGAAATGATAGGGATAAAGATGGAAAATGCTTTTACTATAAATGGAAAAAGGAAAAATGAGCCTATATTTCAGGGACGGACGAAAACGGCAAAATGGACCTATATTTCAGGGACGGAGGGAGTATATGATATGTCCAAGGAGTCTTTGCATGGATTATAATTCCTGCATTATCATATTACATTGCATTGTATCTCTTGTTTGATACTTCTTTTTCCCCTGGAAGGTGTGGATTCATCTTCTCCTGCTCTAGAGATTGCTCAGGAGAATGTTGTTCTTAACAACCTCGACCCTAAAGTAATATCATTTCTAAAAGCAGATGCTACACAATTTATGAAGAAGGCAATAGCTAATTGTGAATCTTGGGATATAGTTATTCTGGATCCACCAAAACTAGCTCCCAGCAGAAAGGTACACTTTCTTGGTTGAGTCGATGTTTGTGATGCTTTCTCGTTTCATGCATTATAACTGCACCTTTTGCTCATTGAAGTTAAGAGGTTACCCAAAAAAAATTCCCTCTGTATCGAGGAGCATCAAGAGCTTGCCACCACCTTTATGAGTTAGTTTCTTTCTTTATAGCAACTTGCTGAGGATGCCAAAGTTACACAAATCTTACTCTAGAACCAATTGTTCTTGTCCAATCAATTCCAAAACTGTGTGGAGGAAAAGTTCAGCCTAGTCTAATTCTTATTGCCATGTGGATTGAGATGTATGCTTTTGAACCCCCAGGGCAAATGAGTGATTGCCAATCCTGGCTCGTAAAGTTTAGGCCAAGCTGCTACCATTTTTCGCCCTTGTTAGCTGACGCTATACCTCAAATGTGATGATTATTGGTGCACAAAAATGACCAAGGCGAGTTCTACAATGTGTATTTAAATTTCTCGCGGTTTCTCAAGTGGTTTTTTGCTTGATTAGGTATTGCAAAATGCATCTGGCATGTATAGGAACTTAAATTCCTTGGCTATGCAATTAACACGAAGGGGTGGACTTTTAATGACCTGCTCTTGTTCTGGTGCTATGACCCAAAGTGGGACGTTCTTGCGCATTCTACAGGTAAGTCGTCTCTCATTCTTTCTCATGCATACCCCAATATTTCAGACACTAACTGAAGATGGTCATGGTTACAAACATCACAATTTCTGACATGCCTACACTGTGAATACACATCGGTATTTTAGAGGTTTCACGGTTTTGTACTAGCAGCATTACTAAACAGCTGAATGGTTTTGTTGTTGACTTTTGTGCGTTTAGGGTGCAGCATCCATGGCCGGTAGGAAGATCACAGTAATACGCCAAGCAGGAGCTGGCTGCGATCATCCTATCGATCCATCTTATCCAGAAGGGGAATACTTATCAACTGTTTTACTTAGAGTGTTGTAACGATTCAAAGATCTATATTTGCAGTGGCAAGTGTCAGTCTTAGGGTTAGAAAACACGAATGCACCTAAATGAATTCAGTAGTGGTAAATTTGTAGCTTCGGCTTATACCAAACATGACAGGTAGCTGTTAGATGCATTTCTATTCATTTATTCAGGATTGCGACTTTTGCACTGGATAATCGATAAATAGATGTAATACACATAATGTGCCACTATTGCACTGGATAATTGATAAATAGAATCAGTTAGATTTACAGCTAGATATATTGTGATCATCATCTGAACTATCATAAATTCAACTCATACAACGTAATATGCAACAAATGTTCAAAAATCTTATCGAGTTTTATACACACATCTTGCCGTAGCTAATGGGAGGAACAAGTGCTCCTCGCTGTGATAGAGATCCAAGGGTTTATCAGATTTTGATAGCAAATGTAAGCTAGCATTAGTGACCGCCCGGGTTCCGGTTCCATGACAGATAAGAAGGATCTCCAAGTTGCCTGATGCATAAAGAACACTTCCAATCAGTGTCGCTCTCCCAATCAAACGGCATGTATGAATTCAGAAGTGGAAGAATGATAAAGATGTAGATGTTGGATAAGTGACACTGACAATGCTTCCATGTAAAAATGAGTAGACAAATCATATGCTAATGCAGTTTAATAACTAATCAATGCTTATGAAAAATACATAACATAAAAATCATAATTTACATCCTAGAGAACCATTTGTATGATTATAGGCGCAGGTAGAAAGGTCATACCTTGGTTTAATTAGATAAATAAGTAGGAAAACCAAGGCCAGGAAAAAGCACAGTCCACCAACAGTGAGATACGCAATACCCACAAAATCATTCTTCCCTCCTAGCCAGCTTGTGGTCGAGAGAACTAGTTTCTTTTTTCCGCTGAAACTGTAGGTATTGTAATTGTTCTCCAATGTCACGTTTATCTCATCACCACTCTGAAGGTCAACTTCTATTTTCCCATACAACTTCCTGAAAGTTGGTAGTGCAGCAGTACGCATCCAAACAATGAGGTTCTCCTGCTCGCTCAACTGTTACATGACATCATATTCACAAGAGAGGTCAGTCAATTTTGATAGCAATTAAAACTAAAGTCACTAGGAAACACAAGACAAACTTTGCTAGTAAACCAGTGAAGGTGATATTATGGAAATAAATTTTTGGCAAGACCTCCCTTCATTATATTAAGGAGCAAAACGAAAAATAGACAAGATATTGTGGCCTGCTTTAGTAAGAAAATAATGTTTGTAAATTTGGACGATGAACAAGTAAGGAACAAAGAACCAGAAAGTTCAGAAACTAAATGGGGGTACAAATTGCTGCTCAAATACAAAGAAAAGGATTTTTATTCTTTAGCATCAACAAAACCTTTTGGTGTTGTGTCCTATGATAATATATTAAGGAGCAACTCAAAATAGACAAGATATCAGATGAGTTGACACATCTGATATGTTTTTATTAATAAACGAGCAGCAAAAAATGGAAGTAAAGAATGATTGTAGAATTTCAGCAGCACGAAGATGGATGTAAAGTTCTCAGTAAAACTCAAATGAAGGATGAACTGTCTTTGGTATATGCACAGAAAGTGAGATGTTAATATATAAGGCTAGAAGCTTACTGGTAGAGATGGATCAAGAGTGGCTCCACCTTTCAGGGTTCCATTCTGAAAATTTCTCGGGAATACATCTTTACCAAACTTGTGCTCCCTATCACTTTTCCACGAGATCCCTCTCTTGTTCACATTAAGTTGTCGATTATTGAGAGTAAAGTCATAAGTATCATTAAACAGACTCCACGCGATAAGACCGCAAGGAACTATGGGTGACCTATTAGACGTAGTGTCCTCAGGCTTACAGGCATCTGTATCCTCCAGACTTCCATTATTCCTCAGCTGCTGATCACTTCGGCTCTTCACATATCTATCAAATTAATTGAGGATCATTCATAGGCATTACAGGTACCAATGAGGACAAAAGCGACAATAATTTATCAAAGTAACCAGTTAGGATAAAAGCGATGGGCATTTTGTTATGTATCATACCACAAAAACAGAAGTGAAATTTGGAAGCAGTTTGTCTGGTATTATAAGGTGTTTGAAACAGCGTATACATTGATCAAGAGCTCTTATTCTCTTAATTTATCTAGTAACTTTTGAAATCAAAAAAGGTTTTATATGCCTTGGAGTACGATGACAGAAAGCTCGCTTTAAAAACAAAATCATACTTAAACAAAACCATTTTTGTAACTCCATTTTAAATTAAGAGAATCTCACTTAAATGAAGAAACCGCCGCAAGAGTTACTGCAAAAAGGGTGACCAAATGGTTGGGGAAACAACGGAAATCACAAGTGTAGCCACAACATTGGCACGACATGTATAACATACTACATACCTGCGATGGTTTTGATAGAAATTGTCAAGCTGGTAATATACATAAATTGGCTGCTTCATATGCTTCGGAACCTAATATAAGTAGAAGGAAAAGTCAAGCATGATCCTTTGTGTGTTAAAAAAATATATATATACATGCCGAAGAGGAGACTCACCCTGAGAGTTCTTTGGCAGATTTTGCTTGTATTGCTCTGAATAAATCCAACCTTGTCATTTCTCAAAGGTAAGGGAATACACTCCGTCTCATACCGATCAACAATTTCTACAACCTGGCGAGCACAAGGAATCTTGTCAGTAAAGCATATTGAAAGGAAGTGATGGGATATCAAAATAAATTACTGTGAATTAGAAGCATACATCTCGAGAAGCAAAGAGGGAGACGACACCAATGGGAATAAAGACAACACTGACAAGCAAGAATGTTCCGATCACCTGCACCCAGGAGTAAAAGGAGGAGCAAGGCAATTATTAGCAAAGCATTTTATAAATGCAGACAGTTACAAAACAACGTGCAGAAAACAAAATATATTTACCCATTTAGGAGTAAGTATCGGTTTGCATGCAGGAAGCTCCTGTTGAGTAAACCTTGAATCTGAAGAAAACAATTATTATTTATTAGAATATCCCACTTAAAGTTCCGAACTAACACTCAATATTCATCCTAAGATAGCTGTAAGAAATGGCTTTACACATTCAGAAAGGCATAAATAAGAGTGGCTGAGATAAGACAATACATAAATATTGTGACATCTTCAAATTTTCCCCCAAAAATTCATAACGAGGAAGCAGGTGAGTAGATATTGAAATTAAATCCTGTGTTGCTAAATGTAATAATAAATAAGAAAGACAGAGAAAAATTTCCATTATCAATACTAAAACATCGAAGCACCATTGGCATCTGTATAAGCATGAAAAAATTGAGATCATATCTTAACTTAATCCTTCTTCAGCCAATAAACTCAGAAAGTGATGATAATAACCAAGTAGCTTAAGTGAATCAATTATGCTGTATTTCGATAACATTGAAACAAAACATGGTAGCACTCTCAAATCGCAACCAGTTTTTCATTGACCAAATCACTCGGCCTTCAAATTCAACACTTAAACTCAACATCTGATTAAATTAAACATATCAAAATACTACAAAGTGAAATCGAATAACGTGTATACATGGCATGACTCAAGAATCAAGACTAGCCCCAAAAAAACCCCATCAATTCTATGATTCGCTGACCTCATAACATATAAACCCTATTAATCTCACACATTCCAAATACCCAAGAAACAGAAATAAGTCAACACACATTATCTTCTTTTCCTTTTCAGGGATCAAATCAAAATAAAAGCGTGTCGGTAAGGAGATATACACTTTGGGCGCTTGGAATTTCTTCTAGGCGCAGTCGAATCGGCCGATCCAGCCCCTGCCGCGCTGGATGATGGAGTACTCGAGTTCATCACTTGACCGCAATCTCTTGTAAATTGTACTATTCCAGGAACTGCTAACTCACAATCCCCAAAAAAATGCAAACAGATTGAAGCAGAGACAGCGAAGATAGATCAAAAGAAGGGTAAATCTTGGAGTCCGATAACCTCAAAAGCTGGGAAAAAAATATTGAATCAAAGAACGGGATAGGGAAAGATAATTAAAGAGGATTTGGCTGGCGATATTCGTGGGAAGGTGGTCTATGTATGCATTAGAACATTGACTTTGAAAAATCTCCCCATTGTAATTCTCGCAAAAGAAAAAATGAGAAAATTCGAGGAAGCGTCTTTTGTTGAGTAGAGACGGCAGGCTCGACTTCTCTCTCTAGGGTCTAGAAAGCTGCCTGCTCTGCTGCGAAGTGTGAATTAGTTTATAAGTATGAGCGAGAAAGCGTTGTTTGAAGGATTCGCCAAATTAGTCAAATTTGAGCTTCCATGGACCGGACACGCGCTTTCCCCATCCTTTTCTCTCATTACTTACTAGATAAATTGCATTATTTTATTTTAATGACTTTCACAAAATTAAAAGTGTTAGTTTTTATTGTTTTATTTCTTCACAATTCTCGACCTACTTTATCTATCTTTTATTTTCTTGGATATTAAATATAATTTTCAAAAAAATATAAAACAATCTAATTTGAGGGCTCTCATTTGCACGTTTGCAGGATTTTCTCAACTGTCCTCGTGGGATGGCTTAGGAGTGGTACTGAACATACGTGCATTTTGGCTAATTATTGTATTGACGTGATAACAATATGACACAACCAAACATGAACATGACATAATTTTGTACAACATGGACATGATACGATTACGAAGGTAATAGAATTTCGTTAACATGGTATGACAGACATGGTAAATTCGAAATAAATTATTGTGTAAGTTTTTGTATTATATGAGTATGATAACATCATACACGAAAGTTGACACAAAATTATTGTGTTATATGAACAATACACTCTTTTTTGTATATTTGTTGCGTTCATTGGACAGGGATGTAATCACGGCAAAGCTAGACAAATCCATTAATTTTGCTCATATTCATGCTCGTGTCATGTCAAAAATTGTCAGTCTTACTTTTTTTTGATAAATAAATAAATGCAGAAATGTTAAAGACCGCGTCACGGAGGACTCGAACCCGGGACCTTTGGTCCCGGGTATTAACCTCCTACCACTAGGCCAACACACACACAATTGTCAGTCTTACTTAATTAGGATATGTTTGGTTAAAGCTTATTTCATATCTTAAAAGCTAAAACATATGTGTGTTCAGCTTATGATAATGTCTTTCTACTTCACAAATTTACAATGTATTTAGATAATTAAGCTTAGTGAAGTAGTTAAAAAGATATATATGAATTAGATAAAGAGACAAAATGAAGATTACGGATATATGATGGAATGGTAGAGATTGAAATAACAAAATGTAGTCTGATTATTAATATAAATTGATTGCTCTTATTAGATTACGAAAAATAAGATAGGGTGGGCATGTGTTTGTCTTAAGTAGAGTGATTAATATTGCTTCATATCCACTATCACTATGATGTGATCTATAAATTTATAAGCTAATTTGACTCTAAAAAAGATGTGATTGATGAACTAAATATTCTTTAAAGTTCATAAACCTGCTGAAATTTGATCTTATTTTATCAAATATATACTTATATATATATATATATATTGATAAGTTATTGTATAATCTTTCTTAAAATAAGAACTAAGAAATAATCTTCACCTTTCATTTATCACAAATCCATGGTCCAAATTTGATAATTGTAAATATAAAAAATGTAGATTTGATACAATCATTTGCCAATCTAAAAAATCAGCCAAATTCCCAGAATTTCGTTTGTGTCAACCAACATATTATATTTCACATTTGCAAATGACAATGTATATATTTGCAAATAATGTTTTATATATATATACTACAATATTCTTGTTTGCAAATACCACTGTACACATTTGCAAATAACAATATACATATTTGCAAATTTTGTAGTTTTGAAATTAACAGAATTTGATAAAAATATAAACAAATTAGTAAATATAATTTTCAAAAGATAAAATTCCATCAAATCTATACCACCCAATCTTCAAAATTAGTGGATGGAATTGGTTTTTAATTCCTACTTTAAGTAGGGGATGTATTTGAACTATATCCCCTATATATATGTGCCAAATATTGTATTATAGGACCATCCGATAATTATGGGTTTCTTCACGACTTAGAAAATATAATTAGTTTATGAGGTGGTCTCCTGTAACCTGAGGGTATATATTTAAATTTAAATTTCATTATAATTTTCACACATCAACTCTAAATATAAGGAGATATATATACTCTCGGAGTGCATGAATTTTTGTGTTAGTTTATCGCATATAAAATAATTTAACGTGGTGTCGGTTCTCTTCTAGAAAAATAAAATTATTGGTCACTTCCCTGTTGATATGTTTAAATAAGTTTATATATTTACAATACGGAAAAAGAAATTATTTGATATGAAATCTTGACGAAAAGAAATATTTTTGTGATGAAATAGGACAAAATGTGTACTTTTCCAGCTAGATTGGGGAAAAAGATAACGAGAAATCAACATAGCTGATGTGGGCCAAAGATAGATTTCTATTGGTTGTTGGATCGAATGGGATTTAGGCGATGGTGATTTGGAACGGGCTCAAATGGTTCCGTTCAACGCAGATACAAAAAATTAAAATATCTATCAATTTTCAGGTGCTAAATTTTATAATACGAAAAATATTATAGTACTTTTTTTCCGAAAAGTTACAACAGTACATTTTCTGGGGCTAGAGGAAATATATAATTTTAACTATTTTGCTATAAAGAAGATAAAATTTAACCCATCAAATAAAAAAATAAAATTAAACTATTTTATTTTATAAAAGATAAAATTTAACCTATCAAATAAAAAAAATGAAACTAAACCATTTTAGATATTTAATTAGTTATATTTAATTTTTTTTTCAGATTCGCTGGTGATTTATTTTTATGAAAATGATTCACTTTGTGATTTGTTACTCCTATTTTCCTTAATATTTAATGTCACGTATTTAATTCTTGTTTTTAAATATAACATGTTTAGTATTGAGTGGTATATATATGACAAATCAAATATAAAAGTCATAAAAATCGAATTTGAAACCATTTTCCAATATACATGGTTTTTTCTTCTTATTTTTCTTTTTTCTTATTCTTTTTTTAGTTTTCAATTTAGTCATTTTTAGAGATACTAAACTATTAATATGCATTGATAAATCCCAACAAGTCAATTCACGTAAAAGATTAAAATTCACGAAGTTAACTACCTTAATTGATAATAGAGTTTATGCATATGATGACAATTCACGTAAACGGAAAGAATTCACGTATGGAAAATAATTCACGTAAATGATAAGAATTCATGTAAATAAAAACATGGACAAAAAAGTAGAATTCACGCATAGAACATTGATTCACACAATCGAAAATCACGCATTTGAAATTCACGTAAATAATTAAAATCACACAGAAATGAAAGACAATTCACGAAATTGGAAGCTTATTATTTGAATAAATGAAATGAAAGTAGAAATACAATTCACGTAAATGGAATTAAGATTATTATTTGAAGACAATTTATAAAAATTGTTGGGAAAATATATGTAATGAACTAAGTTGTTTTAATGATCCCAAAACCCTCTTAATATTGCCTTAGAATTATTTTTATAAGACCTACATGTTTTGGTCTTTAGACTAGTTTGCTGAAGATCAAGACTGAAG